>CANYBF010534527.1:0-11067 GCA_948192965.1 Dalechampia spathulata | reverse complement strand
ATACAATGTCATATACTGAATTCTGATTCTTCAATTCTATTTGTTCTTCAATTGATTGTTGCAAATTTCTAAATGAACATTGAGATGGAACAAGGATACCTTGAATTTGGAAATTAGTATATTTTGTGGAAGTAAACCATTCACCATTATAGTGAATCAATATTGGTACTGAATCTTGCATCTTTTTTTGCTGTATTGCTGCTGTCTTCTTTGCCTTGGAGCTGTCTCTTATATTAACTATTGCAGGTTTCTTGGATAAGCTGTTGGAGGTTTCTTCTTGATTGATTTTTGATTAGCTACTGTTTGATTGGATTTCCTGTGTTTTTATGGAAGATCGAGGTTTTTATGAAGGCTGGGTGTTTGTGCGTGTGTTCAATGAGGGTTTTGTTTGATATTTTTGTATTTTTAAATTATGATAGGTAGTTGTGTTTGATAAGGAAATTATTTGATTTAGAAAATCTCATGAGATTCTCTTTTGATATTTCCCAATTTATCATGATAAATTAATGTTATAAAAGTTGGTATTTTTGTAAAAAAACAAAACAATTGACAAACTTAAAAAAACAATACCCTAGACGGGAATTTCAAAAATTTCCCCTCATTCAATTCAATTCATTAAATGCTAAAAGTATTAATTTAATCATTTAATTATTTTAAATTGGATCAATAAATATTTTTTATTTATATCAAAATATTGGTAATTAATCTTTTTTAAAAATCTATTATATGTTTATTTATTTTATATAAATTTCATCTTTATAGAGAGCTCCTTTATTAAATTAACTTTAACTTTTCCTCAATGCCAATCATTAATATTAATACTTTAAAGATTCCGACATTTCATATTAAGTAGAGTTATTATTATATGATAATTATTTTATTTCAGTTATAATAATTAATTATATTTTAAATATATCCGAAATTAACTTAAAATTATAAAAAAATTTATTTAATTAAATTTACAAGTTCTTATAAAGAATTATTCGATGTTTCTATTTCTTTTAATTAATATCTTTAGAAATATTAATTCCTTACAACACTCTCTGCTTTTCCTTCTTCCAGGCCATGTTTAGGAAATTATGTTAAGAATGAAAAATGAATAGAAAATTCAAATAAAAATTAAATTAAATTATATTATATAAAATGATATTTTATATTTGATAAATAAGAAAATAAAACATCTTCCATCTATATTTTTCTTCTTTTTATTATTTCATGCAACATAATAATAATAATAATAATTGGAGGTGAAAAACAAACTAAATCATCATAATTATTTTATAAAATAAATCAATCAATCAATAAGTATAAAATTTGAATTAAATACTTAAAAATATATAAACTGATTTTAGATTGATTCAATTACTTATATGATTAAATTATTTTTTATTCTATTTTGCATGGAGTCTTAGATTATGATTTATATTAATTAGTATTAATTAATGGGGGTTTATTAACCACAAATCTCATTTAATATCATTATAATTTGTGTTTTGTTGATGGGCTTCCAGTTGGTTCTCTTCTTATAAAAACAAACCGTTGTGTGATCAAAAATTTGAATATCAATATCATCAACTGTAGCAATAATGGAATCCCCAGTTTCTCCGGTTCCACTCTCATCGCCTCCTCATACGCCGCCGCCCTCACCCTCGCCTCTTAGGAACCACCCAAAAGATGATCAGTGCTTTAGCTGCAAAAGGCCAGGCCACTGGGCCAAAGATTGCCCAAATAAAACTCCAAAGAAATCAGCACCATCAAGTCCTTCTGGCAACTCCCCTGTTTCTGCTTCTGGCTTGCCACCGGTTCGTTGCCCTTGTGGTCGTGGCTGTTGCCGTCTTAAAACCTCCCAAACTGAGAAAAATCCTGGCCGGGATTTCTATACTTGTACTGTCAGTTCTCTTCTCTGATACTATTATTTATACGCTTACAACCTTTTTGTTTGTTACTTCTGATGCTGTTGTTTTAATATATGATAATTTTCTCTTTTTATTTCAAGGTCAACTGTGGATTTTTCAAATGGTGTAATGAAATTAGTAGTGTTATTGCTGGAGCTCCTTTATGTCCTTGTGGAGTTGGGATTTGTAGTGTTAATGGAGTTTACACTCGCCCAAACGAAGACAAATGGTATTATGCTTGCAGGATCAAAAAGGTGGGATCTTTAGTTTGATCGTTACTTCATTTTCTTGCTAATGTTTTTCAGGAATTTCCTTATGATTGTGCATTCTGTTCTGTTTATAGTGTGTGATTTCTGTTCTGAAATGTTAACAGTTCAGGTGATTCAATGAACTTGAATGCACAAGCATTTATGTTATGTGTTTTAGGCTAAGGGTTAAATTAGATGATATGGTTGCTGGGAATGTGATTCCCTGCAATTTCAAGTGTTTTTGTGAGTTTCCTGTCAATCATATGCATTATTTGATTGATGATCTTGAGTTGCTTTTGTAATTGGTTTGCAGTGGATCAGGCAATTGAAGGATCCATAATTGATTTTTTCTAACACTTCACTAATTAATGGCTGAAAGCTCGTGATATATATCTGCTGATTTGATTCATTTCTGTTAATCAATATTTAAACTTTGAAAAGCCAAAAGTCAACTCATGAATTGGTGGTTGATGTAACAACATCTTTAGTTTTATAAGATCTTCACGGATAGGATTTTTAAGGTTTTTGTATGTCTTATCAAAGACCAGCCGCTCTTTTTTTCTTAAGGTTCAATTCAGATTACTGCCTTCTTTGGTGATGATGTTTTGTGTTTTCGCATTTAAGTTTTGGGAATGTTCATCAACTTGGTTTCTGTAAATTCTTTGCAGTAAATGCTATTACATGGCTGTATATCAACTTTGTTGTTTGAATTAGGTTCATTCAAACAACAGAGCTTTGGAGTTATTTTCTGAATTTTTATTGAAATAAACTTATCTCTTAATCTCACAAGTTCGTCTTGTCTTCCTCAAGACTCTAGCTTTTAACCATGATACTTCACTTCTTCAGACAAAACTTTGACATTCAACTGGTGCTTTTTAGATTTTGTTGCAATCCTCATTCTTTGTCATCATCATGACTTTAATGCAGAACCATGGTGCTTGCAAGTTTTTCCAGTGGGCAAATGGTGAATCAAACACTCTGGTTAGGGATGATGAAGGTGAAACTGAGGGACATTCTTCTCTTCAATCCAGATTCATTGCTGCAAATGGTGATTTGCGCGAGAAAGAAAGGAGTTCTGATGTAAAGGTGCTGAATGGAGAGAGTTCTGAACATACCCTGGAAAACGTTGCTTTGAGCAATAAGGAAACGCTTTCTGATGTAAATGTAAAGCTGCTGAATGGAGAGAGTTTTGAAAATACCAGAGAAAATGTTGATTTGCATGAGAAAGAAACGATTTCTGATGTAAATGTAAAGTCACCGAACGGACAGAGTTCTGAAAATACTGTAGATCTCCCAACTATTACCATACATGACCGAGAAGAAATCCCAAATAAGGACCTGGTCATGCAAGAGTCAGAGTCCAATGATTCTATGACACAAAAAGGAACTCTGGTTTTCCAACCAAGGACCCAATGCCTGAATGAGTACCGGAAGCTAATTTCTGTTCCTGGGAATGTTGTAACTCAAGGTATTCGTTTCTCTGAATCTTTTGGTTTATTATATGTGTTTTGGTGGGAAGGATTTATGGGTTTGAGGTCTACTAATGTCGAATACAGTTAGCATTCTATGTTATCCTCACTAGCATTATTTTTCTACAACGCTGTCAAAATGTTTGTAGTGTTTTGGCGTTCGGTAGCGGTAATTTATCAGATTTTAGGCCTTCATGCTTATGGTTGGTTGGGTCGGCTTGCTCTCCCTCCATCTAAATGTCCAGAAGATCCTCCTACTATGCCTATCTTTCATTGTAAGCATCTTCACATGTCGATTTTGTATTTTTTTCCGTGTAAACTTGGTACTTGCTCATGTCTTTTAGCATGCATTTTCCCTTCCTTTGACCCTGTTTCAGATGATTCAAATATGTCTGAGAACAACGGCCAATTGCTCTTGTCGCTTGGGGCCACAAATGCTGAAACTGATCTTCCACCATCGGATATTCTTAGGCAGGATGCTCCGACTTCGGGTGGTATTTCTCCAGGAAAGTTGGTACTGGAAGATTCAGCTGTAATGCAAGACAACAATATTTCATCGAAGTTGATCTTAAAGACATTTGGGCGAGCTCTTTTTGATATTGTCGAGTCCATGAATCCAGTTGATCCTGAACAAATGTTAAAGGTGGTAAAACACACATTAATCGCCTTTCAGAACCTGTCAATTGAATGTGGTGCTTTTATGGAGATCGTAATGCAGTACATTCACAACGCATCAATACTCGCTTCAAAGGAGCAGTCTATACAAAACATTGACACTCGAGAAATACTGAAACGATATGAGCACGAGAAAGTTAAGCTCGAAAATGTTTCTCGCCTGCATGTTGAGGCGGAAAATGAATATAGAGCTTCAAATGTCAGCCTTAAATCACTTCAAGATCAGTTGGCGGCTTGTGAGGCGAAGACAACATTGCTCAAAGCTCGAGTTGATCAGGTTTATGATGAAGTGTCGAAGTCGAAAGTAAACATTGAAGTCACATCTCGAAAAATGGAAGAAAGTTTAGAACTCGAAAAACAGAGAAATGCGGCGCGAGATGCGGCAAGGCTAGCTTTGCAGACAGCACGCACCTGGCTGGAAGAGTATTGAGACAATGTTGCTTGGGGTTGAAGCTAAATCACAGTCACTTCGTAATTATTCTAGTCAGTATGCCAACTCTTGTTTGTTATATTACGCTGCTATCATGTAAGATTATGAAATCACAATGTATTGAAAAATATATTGTATATTTAATGAATGCTCGGTATTTTCTTCGAGACGGAAAAAATCAGGCTATATGGGAGCAGCTAGTAGCAGGGCTCCGATCAGAAGATGGAAAAGGAGCTGAGAGTCATCAGTTCGATAGTCATCCGTTGGAAGTTTGGTGTGTAGAAGAGAATGGCTATGAACACAAGAGGTATTTTCATAAACCTAATTGAGGAAAATTCAGTTAGCCAAGTCCGACTCTATTTAGTTATTCATTAACCAAAATCTATTTAATAATTATCAAAAAATTAATTTGTCCTTATTACTTATACTGTAATTAATTAATAATTAATCAAAAATGTAATACCTTGAAAATAAAATTTTATCATCATATTATTCAAAAAATATATAATTATATTTATTTTCTGAGCATTCATAAATAAAAAGTATATATTTAAATAAAAAAATAAAATTAAAAATTTATTGTTTTATTCAAATTTTTAAATGATAAAATTGGGATTTGATAGATGGAATTCAAATTGTTGTAAGGGGTGAAAAATAAGACATTAAAAAAAGATAAAAATTACTAATTTGAATTTAGAAAAAATTGAAATTGTTTTAAACGATAAAAAAAAAAGGGTAAAAGACAGAGAAATCAATTACAATTTTAGTGTATATAATATTATATTAATATAATATATAATATATAATATATAATATATAGTATATAACAAGTTAAAATGTTTGTCAAAAATATTTATAATTACAATTAACAATTATATATTCAAATTTTAAATAGATAAAATTGAAACTTAATTGTTGTTTATCATAATAATTTTCTTCATCAATAATAATAATTTCAATTTCAATGTAAAAATTTTCATGATAGACTATAAATAATTAAATTTAGTATAAAATAGATATTATAGTAATCTTTTTAACTTATTTTGGTATATATAATAATAGTAATAATAAATTTATATGTATTCATATTATATACATAAAATATTAATTACAAATAATTAAATTAAATTAAATATAAAATATGTACTAATAACTTATATTAAATATTTATATGAAAAATTTTATCACATTTATTAATCAATTATCCGATTACCTTAAACAATTTATTTGTATTTTTATGAAAATAAAGTATAATGAAATTTAATAATAATAATAATTATTATTATTGATTATCAATAATTTATTATTTTAAATAAATTAAATTAATAAATAATTTAAAAATAACATATTTATAAAAGGTTTGGTATTATTAAAAATAAAAAGAAAGTTTAAACTAACCAAACTATTAAATCGATCGGTAATTTGTTAAAAACTATAGTGTTTAACATTATTAGCAGTTATGGTGTTTACCAGCTTTTTAATTTAGTAATAATAATAATAATATTTTTTTAGTTATGTAATGATAAATAATTAATTTGGAAATATTAAATATAAAATATAAATAAATAAAATTTTAATATTATTTTATAAAAATGCAAAAAAGTTCCATTTTATTTAAAAACTGTAAGGAAAACTTAATTACAAAATTGGTTTGATAACCTTTTTTCAATTTTTTCCCCACTTTTTCTAATTTCAGAAATACTTTTTTTTTGTCCCTTTTCTTATAAAAACATCAACTACTACGTGATGATTTATCTTTTTCAAAATTAATTTAATTTAGTATTTTTTATTAATATCATAATTTTTCTAATATACTTGACAAATTTTCTCTTATTAAAAAGAATAATTATTGCACACAAGGTCCATTAATTAGTTATTTTTCAAAAATTTGTTATCATGATTTTCCATATAAAAGTATATTTTTAAGATTGATAATTGTTACATCCTAAGTTTTGATATTTGAATCACGTATAAGTCGATTTAAGTTATTTGTAATTTTTCATAGTATTTTTGTATTAGTACGGGCGTACGGCTAACCGTACCTTGTTAATATTGTGTTATTGAGTTCGGTACAGACGTATCATTAGGTAGTACGGCTGTACGTGAGCTCGCAAGAAAAATGGTTGTCAGGAAAATTGATTTGATACGGGCGTACCAAGTGATGGTACGACCGTATCACATTTCCTTCTCATTTTTCAACGGATAGATTTGAATCCGTACAGGTGTATAAAAATAGTACGATCATACGCGACTTATAAAACAGACTTTTAAATCTTTCAAACGACTAGTTTTTTACATAGAACTTTCACTACTTTCAATTCTAATGTGTTAAATCTTGCAGAGCAATTTTCCTTGAGCATTATTCATATATAGAAGTAACTAAATGTTCATAATATTTATTATTATTATTTTATTCATAAAAATATATTATTTAAATATATTACAATAAATATTGTAATTTTTTCCTACTTCAAATATAATAAATTGCTCATTTATGTAATTGTTATAAGTGTAATGTAATAAAAGTGTATTAAAATTAATTAGTAATTGTAATCATATCATATAAATATTTAAAAAGTTGATTTTGCAATTGAAATAAAATAATTAAATAAAATTAGATAAATTGAATGTAGACAACTGCACCATTGCCACGTACACCAAAGCAAATTACTTGCATTAAAAATGATTTATCATTTTATGAAAAGAAAATACATTCAATTTTATGAAAAGAAAATACATTCAGATGGAGAAACAGAGCCTCTCTGGAAGCAGTAAGGTTCGAAAATTGATTCGATAAAAATTCATTTAAATTTATTTAATAAATGAACCAAGTTCAAGCTAGATAATACTTGATTCGTTTAAGCTCATGAATCAGTTCGATAAGAAGCTCGTGAGCTGACTCGTTAATTTATGTAGAAAAATTTAATTTTAGATATATAATCTATAGATTTATAGTCATATAAATGTATAAAAATATTTTTTAATTTACCTATTAATATAAAATTATAAATATCTATGAAATATAATAATTTTACTAATAATTTTTTTATTTTTAAAATAAAAAAATAAAAAATTTATATTTATTAGGTTCATTTTAAAACTGGATTAAGCTCATTTAAGTTTATGATATATCAAAATTTTTAAAAAATTTACCTTAAATTCTATTCAATTATAAATAAATTAAATTTAAATTAGATAAAGGTTGAGTTATGACTGTAAGGGGGAGGGGATAGGGGTGAAATTGGGACACAGCAGTACCTCCGGACCTGTCAACTTTGAAAAAGAATGAATGAATGAATCACATGCCACGCAACCTTCAGCCTATATTCATTGGATTCAATCATTTATTCATCTCATATCTCTCTTTCTATGTTTTCTGGATGATTTCTTTTCACACTTGTATCTTACTACTCACATTAATTTTTAGGAAATATTATATATTAAACAAATTTATTTAAATTTCAAATAAATAAAATTGAAATTTAATTGTTATTTATCATAATAATAATTTCTATGTAACAATCTTCATGATAGATTACAATAAATATATATTAATAATTCATTAAATATTTATATGAAAAATTTTGCTAAATTTATTAATATATTGTCTAATATCATTTAATAGATTGTTCATAAGTATAATAAAATTTAATGATAATAATTAATCATATTAGTAATAATAATTATTAATATTTAATTATTCATAATTTATTATTTAATGTTAGATAAATAAAATTATAAATGTAAGTCAAATAATAATATAGAGATAATACACTTATAAAAATGTCAATATTATTAAAAATAAATAGAAATTACAAAAAAATAATTAATATAAAAGTTAATGAATAAAATTCAATTTCCTCTTGAACTTAAAATATGTATTTCAATTTTTTAATCAAATTCTCTCTTAAATTTATAGATTTGAATCAATTTAATTTATTAAGATACAAAATTTAATGAAAAATATATTTTGATTGTTGAAAATAATTATTATATGTTAAAAAATTATTCTAATTTGTTACTATTGAAATAAAAATTTATAATGATTAAATTAATCATTTTTTATTTTCAATGGTATAAATTTTTTCTTTTAATACATTTAAATAATATTTTATCATGGATAAAATAATAACAATAAATATTGCAATAATTTTAGTCACTTTTATAAACAAATCTCAATTAGATAAATAATGATATATTTATTAAGTTATTTTATTATATAACAAAAATTATATAATTAAAAAAAATGATCAACTTAATCATTTCAAATTTTTATATCAATAATAAAAATTTATGAATATATGTCATAGAATAAAAAATCATAATATATTATAAAAAGTTATATCCAAATGAATGTTAATATTTAATTTTTTTCAATTTGAACTTTGAAAAATTTTACATTAATTTTATATTGAAAAATGTTAATATTTTATGATTAAAATATTTAAAAATCAATAAATTAAAAAAATTATATTATTAAATGAGATATTAATAATGATGCATATTTTTGATATATTATTATCAATTTTAATGATTTTGTATTTTAATTAGTGATCTTCTTGTCTATTTCAGATGACATTTAATAATTAATGATTAAAAATATTATTAGTAATTTTTAATATAAAAATTATGTAATTAAATGATATTGATAAAGATAATTATGAAAGCAAGGCTTTTTTTTTTATTTGAATCATTTAAAATATTTAATGAAATATTTTATTTGATTAGTAAAATTAAAAATAAAATATTCATATTTCATGAAATATCATATAATTTAATTATTTTATTATTTATACATCAAAAAAGATATTACATACATATCTCATTTTTAATACTTATAAGAATTATATTTATATATTTCATTTATCTTTATTAAATTTATAAATATTTTAAACCAAATATGTATTATTTTTAAATTTCTATAAACTTGAATGATTTATTTAATACAATTTTTACTCTAGCAAATAATTTGATGAGTCAGTTTTAATTTACATTTTTTTTGAATAAAATAATTAAATACTTTTACTTATATAAAATTTAATTTATGATTTTTTAGATGTTAATTTAATAAATCAAATTATTAAATTTTTATTTATCAATATTACATCGATTTTATAATTTTTTTTCAATTTTAAGAGTCTCTTTAAAACTCATTCCTCACCCATTCATTTATATTTTTAATTATCTCCTTTCATATTAATTTAATTTAATTTAATTATGCATTTTTTCAAATAATTGTATATTATATTTCATATTTTTACATTATACGTAATAATATTAATATTGAATATTTGACTTATCATTAATCATAATTCTTTTCATATCAAACAAAAAATTTATATTATAAATTTTATTATTTAAGTGACTTAATATATTCACAATTATTTTATTTTAGTAATTTTTATTTTTATAAAAGATAATTTATTTGAAATTAAATTCATATAATATATATATATATATTTTTTTTATGAAGTTAAAGTAAATATTAATATTTATATTACAAATGTTAAATATATAATTCTTTTAGTAAAAATTTACATTTAATAGAATTTTTTTAAACAAAAATCAATTTTCACATGGAAACAGAATCCATGTGTATTATTTTATATTTAAATAATTTTTATAGTATATTTTATATTTTTATATTATAAATAATAACATCAATAATGATTATTTAATTCATCATCAATTATAATTTATTTTTATATCAAATAAAAACTTTTATATTGTAATATTTATTATTTAAGTTAATTAATATATTTTACAATTACTTAATTTGCATATTTTTTTTTATTTTTGTAGAAAGGTAAGATTAATATTAATTATAAAAATTATATTATTATTCAAATGAAAATTTGTAATAACTTACATAAAAATCAATATTTTAATTGACATTTTTTATAATAACTTTAAATATCAACATTTTTCATTCTATGTTAATTTATTGTTTTACATTATATTTATACTAATAATATTAATTAATTAATTAAAATTTAATATAAAATTAAAAAATGATTGAATAAATATGGTATTTCATAATATCAAATAAAATATAATGAAACATATATATAATATAGAAATTATATATTTAATCTAAATACATAATTCTCTTCCATTTATAAATATGAAAATATGAATTATTTTCATCCATCACTATTTTTCATCATTAAAATATTTTAGTTAATTATTTTTTCTTTTATAGTTAAATGGTGGGTCCATAATACCAAATGACACTGTTTTTAGGACGGTTTTCAAAAAGGTCACTAATTTTTAATTTTTTTCTTTTCAATACCTATACTTCAATTTTGTTTCACCGGGAGGTTTTCTGATCATGCATTGCATACGTGGCA
>CANYBF010534447.1:0-21561 GCA_948192965.1 Dalechampia spathulata | reverse complement strand
TGTTTTAAGCCTCCATATACCCCTAATATGTATTCCTATACTTATTTAACTTAAAATCCTCCAATCATCATTCATTTAAATGTATAAATACTCAATTAATACTCCAATACATACCTCATACTCAATAATTTATTAAAATACTATCCTCCATATTTTTCCACTACCAAATAAAATAATATTTCTCTTACATCCCACTAACACAATATTCCATCCTCCACTTTCAAATACCAATATACTTATTAAAATACTACTCCACTATCACAATATCCCATACCATATAAAATATCAATTTCCAATATTCAATAATCCAATATTCCATTATTTATTTATTTCTTATTTTCTATTAAAATAATCCAAATATCCACATAATCACTTTCTTTATCATTTAATTTTATTTCTCATTATCCTACATCATCAATCCACTCCAAATATAATAATAATATCTTAATTATCCATAAATTATACTAATTAAGTATTTTCTATAAATACCAAATGGTATTTTCATTCGTATTATACGTATGTATTTATTATAATTTCTAAAATTATACATAATTATCAATTATGTATATCATTAATAATTCATAATTCAATTATACATTTATATTCATTTAATTATTTCATATCATATATATACTCGTATATACGTATATATTCTATTCGTATAAATTATTTATTCTCGTATGAATTTATACGATATCATAAAATTATTTTCTTAATTAATATATTTAGACTTCATATAAATTCTCAAATGTTTATACGTATAATTCATATACGTATGGAATAATTTACGTATCTTATTTTATACGATCGATTACACGATCGTTTCATTATACGACTCGTTATTTATCCTAATTAATGACGCTTAATTATTTTAAGCATACACGATAATTTATTCTTGTCGAATATTATCAATACCATATCTCTTGAATTATTATCGAATTCAAGTCGTTAAATCATCCTTTTGACGATACGTTTAATTATTATCGTATCGTATAATATGATCGACCATTTTTCAGTGGTCTCGTAAAATTCTCATCATTTCTCCATAAAATCATATATCATAAGGCAAATCATTTATTTATCATAGCATGCATAATTCATATAAAATTCATTTAAATATTAAATTCACATCATTATCCAAATTCAACACGTATAAATCATAGCACATCATACATATATACTAACAGTGTGTGCCAAAAGTGAGGATGTGACAGTGGGTTGCTCTAATTTATGCTTGAGTAGCCTTTTACAAGGTTTTTAACTCAATGAGCTTTATTTTTATTTTATTTTTCTTTTTATTTTTCTCTTTTTTTTTATAGATTTGACTTCAAGAGAAGTTGGGGATCTTAGCACCATTAGCAGGTGATCCATAGAGATATGCACCTCATAGCCATATGTAAAAAGGCTACACCTTTGGTAAGATGAGGGTGCTAATATTTGACGTCTAGGTTGAGTGGATGGGGGCCATCCCAGAGAGTGAGGTTAGGTAGACTTGTTCATGGTGGCACATACAGCATGTGATAGTGAGGACATACATAGATTGTATTCCACTACTAAGATTCAGATGCTGCACTCATTACAATCTGATAAGAGTTTGTAGTCAGTATGGCTATATATAGATTATCCCTTAGCTAACTAAGTTTGAAGGAGGATGACTACTGTCTTACTTCCTGGAGCATGTAAAGAGGACCTGGCCTTGCTGCAGGATCATGCTAGTAGAGATCCTTAGAGTTGGATCTACTATGGATGATGAGTACAAGCTGTGGGTGCTACACCATACTTAGAGCTCTCCTTTTTTGATCCATATGAGATTTTTTAATCAATTATTTTAATGCTCTCCTTTTCCTTCAAGAGCTCTAAATTTTGCATAAGCTATCCAGAGTGGATTTTTAACTCATTGAGCAAGCATTTTTCTTATTGTCTTAACTTTTGCGTACGTTGCTTATACATGTTTTCAGCTCATCAGACTTTTATTTTTATTTTAATCTTCTTTTTTTGGGCTTTGCTCTATATAAAATACTTCTTCAACTGCTCAAGGTTGATTGGTTCAGAGAACTCATTACCCTCTAAATCTGAAATACAGACAACGCCTTTGGACAAGATCTTAACCAAGAATGGGCCCTATAATTAGGTTTGAACTTTCCATGTGGGTCATGGATAACTAATCTGACTTGCTTCAAAACTAGATCACTTCCCATATGGCAATAGGCTTCACCTTTTTGTTGAATGCATTTGCTATACGCTTCTTATAAAGTTGTAGATGATAGAGAACCTTCAGCCGCTTCTCATTAATAGTAACTAGTTATTCATATCTAGCTCTCTTCCACTCAGCCTTTGGCAACTGAGCTTTCAAAACAACTCAAAGTGACTTTAACTCTACTTTGATTAGCATTTTAGCTCTTATACTATAAACCAGGGAGTAGGGGGTAGCACCTGTAGGACTCCTTGTAGTGGTTCTGTAACCCTAGAAAGCAAATAGTAACTACTCATGCCAATCTCTATAAGTCTGTACTATCTTGGCCAAGATATGCTTGATCAACTTATTGGCCACCTTGACTGCCCTATTAGCCTAAGAGTGATATGGAGAGGATCAGTGATGCTTGATCCCATATTTATCTAATAAGTCAAACACCTGGCCTTGGAATTTCACTCCATTATTGGACTCCAAGTGATACGATAACCCATATCAGCATATGAGATTCTCCTCTATAAACTTGGAAACTTGCTTTGCCTTCAGTTTACTATAGGATTCTGTCTCCACCCACTTAGAGAAGTAGTCAAAAGCCACCAATATGTATTGATGCCCATTAGAAGCATTAGGGTGGATCTCACCTGTAACGTCAATTCCTCAAGCTTAGAAAGGCCATGACATTGTCAAACTCTTCAATTCAATTGATGGTATGTGATTTAGATCTTCATAAATCTAGAACTCATGACATCACTATACAAATTATATATAGCCTATCTCCATGGTAAGCTAGAAATACCCTTGGTTCATGATCTTTCTATATAGAGTGAATCCATTCATATGGGACTTGCATACACCAATGTACACTATCTGTATGATCATTTTGATTTTCTTCCTTGATATGCACTAAAGTTATAAACCATTGACTGTTCTTCTATAGAGAACACCCTAATGCTAGGTAAAGTTGGTTTCTAGCCTCTACAAAGCTAGTTTATTAGTCTTATTAGCTTCTTCCAGATAAGCATCGGTTCTCAAAAAATTCATGATATCAATATACTATAGATCTCATCTTACTGGTTTAGCACCATAACCTATTCTCCCTCATAGTAAAGAATCATTGACTGCTTGATGAACACAGGTTAAACTTGATATTACGATCACTTGCATACCAAAGCTAGTATGGCTAGGGCATCGACCATCTAATTTTCATTATGCAAAGTGTAAATAAACTCATATGAGCTAAAATTACAAATCATGAGCTTCATGTATTTAATGTAAGGCTTGAGCCTTTCTTCTTTGACATCCTACTTGGTCATGGACTAGTGAATGACAAGCATCAAATCATAAAATACCTCCATATTTTGGGCATTAATAATTAGCAGTGCTTCAAGCCCAAATAAAGATTCTTTGTATTCAACCATGTTGTTAGTGACTGGAAATCCTAGATGCTTTGAAAGCATAATCAGTTAACCTTCAAGAGTGATTAGCACAACCCTAATGCTTACACCTCTTATGTTGATCATTCTGTCAAAGTGCAATTGCTATTTTTAGACATCAACTACCCCTAAGTGCTTATCTGGGAAGTCCAATTCAAAGGTTTCAAAGTCATCCACCGGCCTGGATGCTAAGAATTTAGTAATTGCTCTGCCTTTGATCACCTTCTTAGTGATGCACTGCACATCAAACTCTAATAATAGGATTAGCCACCTAGAAAGCTTCCCCACCAGTGAAGGAGCTTCATACAAGTACTTCATAGGATCAATCTTGAAGATCGCCTAAACTTGGTATGATTACAAATAGTGTCTGAGCTTCTTAGTTACATAGACCATAGCCAAGCACTACTTAATGGTGTTGAATTTGCATTCTGTTAGCAATAATTTCTTATTCAAGTAGTAAATAGCATGCTTAATTCTAGCTTTATTCTTCTAAGCCATCATAGCACCCACTGATTCTTCCTCTAAAGCTAGATAGAGCAATAATGGTTTTCTCGGCCAAGGCGGCTGTAAAATTAGTGGGTTGGAGGGACAATGCTTCACTCTCTCAAATGAAAACTAGCAGTTCTCATTCCAAACCAAAGGTTGGATCTTCCTCAAAAGCTTGGATCTTCCTCAAAAGCTTGAAGATAGGATCACAAATGGGATTGAGCTTAGTAATGAATCTGCTGATATACTGGAGTTATCCAAGAAATCCCTTTACTTTGGTCTCAATTTTTGGAATAAACATCTCATAAATTGACTTTGCCTTGTCAAAATCCAGCTCAATACCTCTTTGGCTAACTACATGACCCAACGACTTGCTAGACGTCACCCCAAATGTGCACTTCTTTGGATTCAGCTTGAGCCCGTACTTCTCAACCCGTGTGAGAAATCTGTCAAGAGAAACCACATGCTCTTCTTTGGTAGGAGACTTCACCATCATATCATCCATATAGACCTTGACATCTTTATGGATTAGATCATACAACAGGGTTATTGTAACTCTTTAATAAGTAGCACTTGTGTTCCTTAAGCCAAATGGCATAACCTTGTAGCAATAAGTCCCCCATTTTATGATGAAAGCTTTTTTCACCTTATCAACAATAGCCATGAGAATCTGATTGTATCTAGAAAACCCATCAGCAAAAGAGTACATAGCACTAGTAGCTGCACTGTTAACCAGTATGTTAATATAAGGCAAAGGAAAGTCATCCTTTGGATATGCCTTGTTCAGATCCCTGTAGTCAATGTAGACGCTGACCCTACCATCTTTCTTGGGAACTGGGACTACATTAACCAACCATTTGGGATAGTCAACCACCTTGAGGAACTTAGCATCCAACTACTTTTAGGTATCCTCCTTAACCTTTTAAGCCCATTCTAGTCAAAGTAATTGCAGCTTTTGCTTAACTAGCTTGAACTTAAGCTTGATAAAAATTTTGTATGCTATTATATGCTATTTTTAACACTTTGATAATTTTTTTTCTCTCATTAGGGGTTAAATTTGATGCAATTTAAAGAGGATAGGGCTTGTCATCTATGCCAATGTTAATAGTTTTAATGCATGATGTGTTAATGTCAAAAATGCTCATGTTCAAGCACAATGCCATCAGAATACACATCATAAATATAAGCAAAACTATTTTTCATTGCATTAAACTTTGAAGGGATTACATCATCATCAAAAAGTGCTAAGATAATGATATCATCATCCTCATACAAAATCTTATCAAAAGTACAATCTACAAGTATGGCAATGTCCTCATAGACCTTTTGAAGAAGCAAATTCTCCATATCTAAGCTCTGTAGCTTGGATCCCAGCATAGTAACTATAGAAGATTCTGGCTTAAGGTGACCGATGGTGAGATTAGCAACATCACTAAAGATCTCAAAAGCATCATTGAGGCTAATGGTGGAAGAAGTAACAACAACCTTCTTAGATGCTATCAAGGTTAATAAATCACAGATATCATGAAAGATGGTAAATTTTTGGTTGAAGAAGTCATATGAGTTAAGTAACTCGGTAACACGATCATGCTGCATCTCCCTCGGATAAAAGCAACCATCTTGCACCCTTCTGGCTTATCCAAAGTGTAGAGATTAAATCCAATACAATATCTCTCCTCCCACATGGTTGTAGGGATGTTGAACTCCATCAGACACTACTGGTACCAACCAAAACCTTTGCTAGGTACAAAGTTCATGTTACGTAACATCTTATCCACAGCGGGACTCAGTTAGTATGATTACAACTCAGGTTCTCCGATGATGGTAATCTGAAATCCAGTCATGAGAGGAAAATCCTCTTTAATGCAGGCTAGGGCAACCTCATCATTTGCTATAATAATAACCACACCCTCATCATGTGGAAACTTGATCATCTAGTGCAAGGTAAATGACACACATCTTATTAGTACCTAATCCCTTCTATTGCTTGGGAGACTTAGATGTTGGCTTGGCTATCTTAGGAGTCCTGGCCAACTCACTCTTCTTAGAACCTTGAACCTCTACTGATTCAAATTTGGAAGAACCCTGAGTAATTATAGACTCATCCTCTAAATTATCATACCATATATCAATGACACTGATATTAAACCCACCACTAGGCCAAAAGCTGATAGTAGGTAGTTGAGCAACCACCACATTACCGAAGGGATAAAAGGAGTTAAGAACCAGGGATTTTGGCAACCCTGATTGGAGCATAAAGGTATGGTTGGCCTTATGATAGTTTGTTAATGAGTTTGTCTTTATGGAGGGTTTGGATTTCTTGAGATCTTTGAGCTCACCCGAATCAATGAGTCTTGAATGACCACCTGAGAGAGCTATAGTCATCAGTGTTATGGCTATGATGCTGGTGGTAGTGATAATAAGTTTTGGTGTCCACTGAGGCTGGGGATGGTGTTTAGAAATTTAGCTTAAGATGCTTTATGAGTTTGGATTTAAGAAGACACCCTAAAACCTTCGAAAGTAGCATCCCAAGATTCGAGTACTTTCGGGACTGGGTAGTGTTTCAGAGTATGGGATTCAGTGTTTACAAGGCATTGATATAGTGGGATTTGTGTTATGTTTGGGTGTATATGATGGTTTTAGGTTTAAGGAAGGAAAGCTCCTTTTTCTTCAACCTTTTAGTCTACTCAATCCATTTACTAATGGAGTAGATGTCCTTTAAGGTATGAAATGTCTGATACTTTAGCTTATCTTGGTATAATGGCAGCAACCCCATAATAAGCTTGTTGATCATGTCAGACTTGGATGGCTTATATCTGACAAGTACAGCTTTGTCCATCTACCGACTAAACTAGTCCATGAAAGACTCATTAGACTTGTGCTTCACCATCTCTAGATCCAACAAAGTAATATGAAATTAGGATTTGAACCCATACTATTTGCAAAAAGTAGTACAACGAGGCTTCCACTCAACCGTGGTTGCCTTATTTAGATTGTGATACTAGGCTAGCGTTGGTCCCTCCAGAGAGATGAAGAAGAGTCAGACTATTTCCTCATCTGATAGATTTATAGTACTCATCATTATTGTATAAGTCTTAAGATGATTCTTTGGATTTCTAACCCCACTATACTTGGGAACATTTGAGAGCTTGAACTTGGTAGGTAGCTCCTTAGTAGCCTTGATATATAACTCATCAAAGTCAAGGTTAAACCCTATGCCCATGGTCTTTATAATAGATTATAGCTATTCTATCTTCTGGTCTAGTGTAAAGGTCTTAGACTTAAGGATATCATGCATAAGGAGCAAAACCTCATCATCTATCTTAGTGTTGTATAGGTTGATCACTTTCCCCTTATCCTTTATAAGAGCTGGTGGGGTTATGAGATCTCTAGGATTAAGAGCTTCTTAGATCTATTGTTGTAGTAGAGTCTTGAAGTCATTGGTGAACATCTTAGCTATAGAATGATTGATGAGTTATTGAATAGTGGCAAGCAAAGCAGCATCAAGCATTAAGTAGAAAGTGCTGATGAAGAAGTGATGTTCTTAGCAGGCTGTGAGTTTGACATGGTTTGTACATGATAGATAAGGTTAGCATAAATGCATGTGTATGCATATGCGATTTCATGTGATACACCTAATGCAACACGTAGGATGTATGCATGACCTATGTTAGGAAACATCCAACGTTATGGTTGTAAAAGAAAATGATTAGTGAAAATTATGCATGAGCATACATGTATGCATGTTGAATAGAAAATATGAAAGGTTAGTGAACATATAACACACAGTAATGCTCCCTGTCACCGTTATACCTCTATGAAGAATGGTCAGTCCAAAATCTCTTAGGTAGGATATTAGCCTAGAGTTACACTGGGAACTCGAGGCATAAAACTCTTAGCATATAAGGCAAGCAAAAGATGATCATCGCTCGATCATATAAGGGATTATGGTGAAATCTGATAGCATTTTAGCATGATCATATTGCTATGATAAGAGAATGCCAATGAAATAGACATGTGGTACATGACCATACAGACCCATGAGAGGATTATGTCTCTTAGTAGAGTAAGATAGCATGATCATATTGCTAAGATAAGAGAATGCCAGTATAATATGTATAAGGTATGCAACCTTCATAGAATCATGAGAGGATTCTAACTCTTAGCAAAGCAATACAAGGTGAGAAAATAGGCCAAATTTAGGGAAATCCACTGATATGATAGGACACACATCCACATAGCATGTGAATAAAGGGTCATAGTTTTGGAATGTTGCTATGGTTAGCTACATGGGCTTTAGTCTAGTAAGAATAGGCTAAGGTCCCTCACCATATTATCCATAACCTATCTAACTCAATGGAATCATCAATATACGACTATACCTAGCATCTATCCATCAAGAATCATTGAGGGCCAATGGTACAAGGCAATGAGTGGTGAAGGCAGACTTGCTTTCCTAAGGAGTTGGATAGAGTCCAAGGTAATCACTCAACCACAATCACTAGTTTTTCATGGGACAAACGGTGGTGTATAGATGTAAACTATGTATGTGTAATGCAATACAATCACCCCCGACTAGAATGGGAAAAGCAATATGAAACTCAAAGATTTCAATGCTACCACGCTTTCACCCTAGGTCCCCAGTAGAGTCACCACTGTGGGTGGGGCTTTTGCCGTGACCTAGAGCGAGGCTTGCGATGCCCCGATGAGGGGCCTACTTGGAGACGAACTTAAAAGAGTCATAAGATAGAGTCACCACTGGATGGTTCCAGAATTAGTTCAACCAACTCATTAGCATGAATGCTAAGTCAAACCCTTTAGAGATAAGTTCAGGTGGTGAAGATCTATTCACTTAGAGTTTAAAGTTTGCCTTTACCATTTTAGTCTAGTTAATTACCTTAGGTAGGCGAGCATTCATTGGCATGAAATAATCATATAACAGGGTATAACATAGTAGCAATCATGGTGGATATAACATGGTATCATGATATGATGATCATGGTATGATACATGGCATGTGCATGACATATGAAATAATATGGCATAAGTATGACATGTAAGATGATATAGTATAGCAGCGACATGTAAAATGACATGGCATAGGCATGTCATATGATATAACATTACATAGGAATGACATGTGAGAAGATATGGCATAAGATGACATTAAAGATGATATGTCATAGGCATGACGTAAGAGATGACATAGCATAGGCAGGGTATGTGAGATGACATGGTATAGGCATGACATGTGAGATGACATGGCATAGGCATGACATGTAAGATGACATAGCATATGCATGATATGTGAGATGACATGACATATGCATGACATATGACATACAAGATGACATAGCATAGGCATGACATGTGAGATGACATGGCATAGGATGACATGTAAGATGATATGATATAAGCATAACATTCAATATGACATGGCATAAGCATGACATGTAAGATGACATGGCATAGGCATGACATGCGAGATGACATGGTATAGGTATGACATGCGAGATAACATGACATACATACGCATGACATGTGAGATGATATAGCATAGGCATGATATGTGAGATGACATGACATAGGCATGATATACAAGATGGCATGACATAGGTATGACTTGAGAGATGACATGACATATGCATGACATGTAAAATGATATAGCATATGCATGGCATTGGCATGATATATGAGATAACATGGCAGAGGCATGACATGTAAGATGACATGGTAAATGATATGGCATAAGCATGACATGTGAGATGATATATCACAAGCATGATATGTGAGATGACATGACACAAGCATGATATGTGAGACGATATGGCACAAGCATGACATGTGAGATAATATGGTATAGGCATGGCATAAGAGATGACATGGTATAAGCATGACATGCAAGATGACGTGGCATAGGCATGAAATGTGAGATGACATGATATGCATAGCATACATCATATAGCAATGATAAAACAAGCATAGCAGAATGAATGAAAAATAATAATGGCCGGTGAGAGGGATTAAAGAAGATAGGGGATACACGAGGGATTTAAGGCTAAATCATACAAAATAGGAGAATAAAGCTATTCTATTACAAAGAATCTTCATTGATACATAAATTTGAGACATTAAGCAATGTCTCATCCACTCGAGAAAAAGTCAACCGTGGGCAACACGAGCCAAAAATGCATGAGTGAAAATGTAAAATATATAAGCAAAATCATTAGTAGCAAATGAAATTTATGACTTGATCAACTAATTCAATACCATATGAAAGTACAAATCAAGAGCCAAAGGTCGATGAATATAATGGTAGTAGTCATAAAAAGTGAATAATCACGAGTTGAATCGTGAAAAATAAACTAAAAATAATCAATTTTAGGTAAAATTGATCAATAGCAAAACCAAACTTTCTAAGATCATAAGAAACATCACTTAAAAATAAATCAATGTCCAATCAAGCTAAAAATATCAAGTGACATGATTAAACACAATTAAAATAGCATTAATTGAGTAATTAAGCAAAAATAAGATGATTTAATAGTAAAATCATAAGCAAATGATCAGGCATAGTGAATGGGAGTTACTAACATCATTAAACATCAATAGGAGATAGCAAACTTAACCAATCAAAGCCAATCATGCCATTAACATCATAAATTAATAAATTAAATGAGCATTTAACTTGAAATATCAATTCCAAAGCTAAAATCAATGAAATATGAATGCTATATGATGAACTTAGATCATTTAGACTATTGTGAAGCCATAAATGCTACTAAATACTTTAAGGAATGAGGTAAAACAAGTGAAAATGATAAAAAAAAAATAGCATTTCCTGGTAAAAAAATATGATGTATGTAATATATTATATGATATGCACCACATATAGGCTATCTGTGGCACATATCATGTGATGTGCGCTGTATGTAGCATGCCAATTTCAATGGAAAACTCATTTTGAAGCAAAAAAATAGAATAAAACCTAAATTATAGCAGATTAATGAATATAATAGATCATTTAAGGCATGAATCATCAAAAGAATCCAGCAAAACTCATATGATTGAAGCCAATCATCCAAAATCAAGTCAAAATTCAAAACCCATATTGAAATAAGAGAAGAAATGGAAAAGAATAACTATTTAACTCACCAAAGTATATGAAGCTTTTGTAATCTTGATTCCAAACATGATTAAGGGTCTAATTAAGGTTAATTAGTATGTAATCCTAGATTAATGGCTTAATTAAGTTTTTAATTAAGTGAATTTCGATTTTAATAGAGTTTAAGTGCAATTAGTGAGTTTTTAGGCCTTTTTCCATAAATATAATGCTTATATTTATAGGTGTGGGTGAGTGAAATGAGAAAATCATATTAGTAATATGGATTTTTGAAAATAACACACTGTATGCGCAACATATAGTGCTACATGCATAGCATATAACCTAAAAAAAGGCTATATGTACAACATAAAGCAGTAGATGCCATGCATGTAGCAAATTTGACCTATGTGTGCCACCTAATTTAGGCACATTGGGATGTGCACCATAGGTAAAAGAAGCATCATTTGAGACCCTGAAGCATGGTGCAATATGGAGCATATTAGATTTTCTTAGGAGAAAGCCACCCACCAAATGTATATTTTTGTGACATGCATAGCATGTAGCACTATGTGCTCCATACATTAGAAATTACATGTTATATACTCTACCTTACTTAAGCAAAATGTAATGTGCTCTACATATCCAAAACACTTAGGGGAAGCCTAAAGGCATGTATGCAAATGAGGGTCGACATCAGGGACCTGTATTGAGTTAAATCAATAAAAATCAAAAATTGTAATGTACGGGAAAAAAGTTAAGGTCAACAATTGCATTTAAGACCTATTACTAGAATACAACATTGTCTAGTCAATGGCTTCACTAGTAGTCCATGGTTTGTGTGAAAAAATCATCTACTGGATCAATTTCCTATCTATGCTAAACATAGGAAAAAAATTTATCAATGAAATTAGAATTAAAATGATCTAGGAAAATAGCTAAATTTTTTAGTATCAGTTTGCTACAGTCTAACTAATTTTTTGGAATTTTCAGACACTACGGGTCATGAAAATTGAACTCATTGAGGAAAATGATCTCCAAAAATTCTAAAATCTTTGTGAGAAGACTAATTCCATGGGTGCATCTTCATGGATACCTTGTGCATGTTAGTAGAGCTTTCCAGAGGCCGGTGTACGTTAGTAAAATTTTCTATGTATGGAATACATTGCATTATATGCCATACACATCATGTAGAAAACATAAAGTCTCAAGCCTCCCATTTGAAAATCATTGTGTTTCCACCCTCAAAACTGATTTTCTCTTAACTCCAATGCCTAAAATCTGTTACTTCTTCAAAAATGGTTGGAATTAAGATGCAACCTACACCTTAAGACCAAGAATCAATCCCGAGCTATGCTTTAACTGAGCATACAGCCTATAATTCCTACTATAGAGCTTCATATAACTAGCCAATTGTAGAAATCTTTACCATAGGTTCCTATAGGATCCAAGCTTCTCTTGAGAAGGTAAGTTTTTCGTGTTTTGGCTTTATTTTTTGGTTTTTTCAAAAGTTAAGTTTACGCTCATTTTTGATGCATTTAAGCTAATGATTGGATTGGATTAGGTCCTAGGCTTGTTCTAGGCTTAGGTTTGCATGTGGCTATAGAAAGGTTTCAAGAAAATTTAGCATTTTTGGGATGGGTCTCGTTATATGCTACACATATAACAATATATGCACCGTACATAGTCTATATGTAGTGCACATAGGGGAATGTGCTTTGCATATAGTAGAGGAAATTAGGCTAAAACAAGTGTTTTTCAATGATTCCACTAAGGATAAAGTATTTTAGACTTTCATAAACATGAATAGATGACTTTTAAGGTTAAAGGAGGAACTTTGGACCCCTAAAAGATAGTTTGTAATTTATAAATTTAGTCTAAAAACTAACCTAAATTTTGTAATTAGTAGAGAATAGATGATCATTGAAGCTAGCAGTATTTGAGGAGTTTGTGAGTGGCATTCATAGTTTCTATGAGAGGTTTGTGTTAGAGTTGACCAGAGTTGCTTTGGTCAGTACATCTCTTGCTTCATGGGTGTGGAGAAGAGGTGTAACAGATTCATCATCACTACTATGATAGAGTGATGGATGGATTATACTCATACCTTCCATCTATCAGGGAGATTGCTATTACCCTAGAGATCTTTGCTAGGATCATTGGCTTAGAGTGCACTTGATTGGCTATCAAGTTTGATACCAGGCTAACATCACCATGCTGGTTAAATAGCATGATCTTTAGTCTATTAGGTTTGTTGCCCAATATGAGAGGAGGACATAACCTATCCTACGACTATCTTTGGGCAATAATTTTGGCAGAGACACTTGGTAGGACGATCTCTATTAAGCAGTATACCCATAAATTTTTGTTGTATGTGTTGGGATGTACTTTATTCAATGACACTAGGAATAATGTCCACATGTCTGTTCTATAAGCCCTCTATGATCTGGATACTATTGGTAGATTAGACTAGGGCAATGTCAACCTAGCCCATTTGATGCAAGGGTTGGACATCTGTAATAGGTAGTGTAGAGACCATTCCATCGGCTGTTGGCAAGTCATTGAAGTAAGTAGAATTCTATTGATTATGAAACTGATATGAATTCTATTGAGTCTATCACTTACTATGTATGTATTGACCTTGTAGATCATGACATATGAGTTTGGGCTATTGCCAGAGCTCAAGATTCCAGATGGATTGTCACTTGGCTTTCCATATATACAAGCATGGTGCATATCACCTCGAAGGTCTGGCTACACCATGGATGAGTTGAGAGAGCATCTCAATGATCTAACCTAGGATCAAGTAAAAAGGAAATAATTTTATTAGTATAGAACTAAATTGAACTAGTTTAGAAAATACTTAAGTAGGCATTTAACTATCTATTGTTGTTAGAATAGGTCCGTCCATATCCTTGGTACAACATGTTTCTCCTACTAGAGTACTTAACTAGCTCATCTTACAAGGATGAGCATCACATGTTGCTAGAGAGCCCAAAGTGTAGACTCTTCTATATAAGCAAGGGTGTAGTTGATTAGCAGCTAAGGCTAAAGGGGCATGTGAAACTTGCTCAACTAGCATAAACTATGTTATGGGCATCTTGTATTGACACAAACCCAAAGTGATTACTACATTGATTGGCATTCTAGGATGAGAGCACCTATCAAAGTCACTAATGGACTACCAAAGCTTCATCTAGATGTAGTTGTTGGGGCGTATCAAGATATCTATATGCAAAGGCCAACATGATAGAGCAAGTAGATCTTGTGATAGACTCAAAACTTTTAGTGGTAAAGGTGGACACCATGGTTCACTGGCTGTTAGTAGTTCTTGAGGTAGTAGTACCTTGAAGAGATCATGTAGTGTTATGTTTAGAGTAATGCCATCAAGGCTAGAGCCCAAAACTCTAGATATACCTCTCTGATATGAGCATCTATAGAGCTTCATTGAGGGTTAGCTGATGTGGTCTTAGAACCCCTTATTTACACTTATGATGAGCTCAGCCACTTGTATGAGACATCTTTCTCAGTGTCGATGAGATATGAGATTGAGTTTGAGCCACCAAACACCACTCATGTGAGTATATGAAATGCATTAGTATGCTATTTATTCTATTGATCTGACATGTGTTTCACCTGTGCAGGTGCCTTGCAATGCTATTGCTGACACTATGAGGCTATTAGCAGGATTGCACCATTACCATAGCTCTCAGATATAGGACATCTAGGTAAGCACCTGTTATGATTATGATCATGATGTTTATGCATGGATGCATGACTTATATACCTATATGCTTATGTTAATGTAAATGAGTTGGTGTTTAGAGTTAGAGGAGCAAGATTGCTATGCTCAGATGATTGAGCAGATGGGTAAAGAGATCATCAAACCAATGGTACGCTTGGAATGGTACAATATTGAGGTCCCCAATGGTCTCAATCTGAATAAAGAGCTGTTAAACAATGATGATACCTAGAGCAAATGCGATGTCATATTCTATATGCATGGTAGCAAAAATCTGAAGCTTATGTACTAGAGTATATGATAGAGTAATGTAGCCTAGCATGAAGGCTTAGTACACTTAGGCTATGGTGTATGAACATTACAAAACTATTGATTGTTTGAACTCTGCACTTTTAGATTTGATAGTGAAACTAGAAATGCTTATTGTCGTTATTCTTCTACAAGAATATCATGCTTTATGCATGACATGTAAGATACAAGATGATGTGGCATATGCATGACATATGATATAACATAGTGTAGGCATGACATGTGAGATTACATGGTATAAGCATGACATGGCATAAGTATGACATATGAGAAGACATGATATAGGAATGACATGTAAGATGACATGGCATAAGCATGACACGTGAGATGATATGGCATAAGAATGACATGTGAGATAATATAGCATTTGTATGACATGTCAACTTTGAGCATTAAGCATTAAGCATTTGTATAGGATATTCATTGATACCAAATTTTAAGACATTAAGCAATATCTCAACTACTCAGGAGAAAGTCAACTTTGAGCACTATGAGCTGAAAATGCATGAATGAAAATGCAAAAATACAAGCAAAATCACTAGTAACAAATGAAATTTAGGACTAAAATGACTAATTCAGTGCCACATGAAAGCAAGAATCAAGAGCTGAAGTTTAATGAATGTAATGGCAACAATAATGAAAGAGTGAATAAACATGAATTGGATCATGGAAATCATGCAAAAATAATCAATTTTACGCAAAATGATCAATAGTAAAACCAGAATTTTCTAAGATCATATGAAACATCACTTAGAAACAAATCAATGTCCAATCAAGCTAAATATGTCAAATGATACATTAAACATAATTAAAATAGCATTAATTGAGTAATTAAATGATTTAATGGAAAAATTATAAGTAATTGATCATGGTACAATGAATTAGGATTCATTAACATCATATAAATACCAATTGGAGATAGTAAACTCAACCAACTAAAGCTAATCATGTCAAACATCATAAATCAATAAATTAAATTAGCATTTAACTTAAAAAATTAATTTTAAAGCCGAAATTAATGAGATATGATCAATGTATGATGAACTCAGATCATTAAGGCTACTATGAAGCCTCTAATGCCATTGAGAACTTTAAGGAATATCAGGAAACAAGTAAAAATTGATTGAAAAATGCATTTTTCTGGCAAAATATAAGGGGATGTGCACAGTACATAACATGATATGCGCTACATCACTTTACAACATGAGTTGACAATAGCCATGCACCACTTATGTCTGCATTCTTGAAGACACGCCTCTATTTCCAGAGGATTCATGGTATGTCAAGCTATGGTAAGGTTCTTTGCTTTGCATTGAATGTTTGCAGCACATCATAAAGCAGATCTGAAAAAAATACATTTTGAAGTAAAAATACAAAACCAAATCTAAATCTTAGCAGATTTATAGCAACCATAGGTTATTTAAACTATGAATAAGCATTGATAATCACCTAAACATGCATGATTGAAGCCAACCATTAAGAATAATGCAAAAATCATAAACCCATAATGAAATCAAATGAAAAATGAGTAGAAAATAGGCATTTAACTCACCAAACTAGGTTATGCTTTTATAATCTTGATTCTAAATATGATTAGAGATTTAAGTAGGGTTAATTAGTTATTGATTACTTAATTAAATGCTTAATTAAGTGAGGATTAATTTTGGTAGAGTTTAGGTAAGTTTGATTAATTTTTGGACCCTTTTCCATAAATACAAGGCTTATATTTATAGGTGTGGGTGGTAAGATTAGGAAAATCACATTAGCAATGTGGGATTTTTGAAACATTTGAGCTATATGCACAACATATAGCCCAAAAAAAAAAGGCTATATGTGCAACATGTAACAATAAATGCCTAGCATGATGCAAATTTGACCTATGTTCACCACCCAATGTAGGCACATTTGGATATGCACCATAGGTCAAATAAGCATCGTTTAGGACCTTAAGGCATGGTGCTATATGGAGCATATTAGATTTGCTTGGGAAAAGGCCACCTACCATGTCTATATTTTCATGACTTATGTAGCATGTAGCACTATGTATTGCACATATCATGAAATGCATGCTATGTGCTCTGCCCTCCATAAGCAAAATGTAACATGCTTGATGTCCAAAACACTTAAGGGAAGCTCAAAGGCATATGTGTAAATTAGGGTTGACATTGAGGACCTGTACCAAGCTGAATCGATGAAAACCCAAAACTGCAACATGGGGATGAAAAGTCAGGGTCAATAATGTCATATTTCATTCACCATGATTGCCGTATTATGATGCTATGCCATTTCCTATGATTGGCATATCATATTTACTAGGTTATTATTTGCTATTGTTGTTACCATACTACATCATATTGTGTGCTTATTTCATGCTTATGGATGCTCATCTACATAGGATAATTAGTTTGATTAAAATGGTAAAATTGAACTTGAAACTGTGAGAAAATAAATCTTCACCACTCGAACTCATCTTTGACTTAGCACTCATGCTATGGGTTAGTTGAACTAGATCCAAAACCATCTGATGGTGACTCCATCTTATAACCTTCATCGAGTCCTTATCATTCCTCAAGGTAGTACCTCAAGAAGTTTGCACTTTCCCTAGTACTGTCTATTGCAAGCCTCACTTTAGGTCATGGTAAAAGCTCTGCCCATAATGGTGATTCCATTGAGGACCTATGGTGAAAGAGTAATGGTATTAAAATGTTGGAGTTTTATATCAAAATTTCCATTCTAGTAAGGTTGATTGTATTATATATCATGTACATAATTTATGCTACACACCACATTTATCCTAAGTTAAATCAATGATTATGGGTAAGTGAGTACCTTAGACTCCATTCAACTCCTTGGGAAAGTAGGTATACCTTCACTATTTACTTTATTGTACTAAGGATCATCAATGATTCCTAGAATGGATAGACGCTAGGTATAGTCCTATATCAATGATTCCATTAAGTTGGATAGGTTATGGACAACGTGGTAGGAGACCTTAGCATGTTTCTACCAGATAAAAGCCCATGTAACTAACCATAAAAACATTATAAAACTAGGGTCCTTTGTTCACATGCTATGTGGATCTATGCCTTATCACATCAGTGGATTTGCCTAAATATTATCTATTTTCCCATCTCATATGGCCCTATTAAGAGTCAAAATTCTTTCATGGTTCTGTGATGGTTGCATAATCTTATGCCTTTTCCATTGATATTCTCTTATCATAGTAATATGATTATGCCAAAATATAATCAGATTTTTTCTATAATTCCTCATATGATCTGAGAACGATCAATTGTTGCTTGCCTCACATAATCAGATTTTTTCTATAACTCCTCATATGCCAAATTATTGCTTCCCAATGTAACTCCAGGCTAGTATCCACCTAAGACATTTTGGACTAACCAGTCTTCATGGAGATTATATGTTATATGTTCACTAACCTTCTTTTGTGTTTTTATCAAACATACATACATGCATGCTCATGTAATTTTCTCTAAATGATTTCTTTTTCAGCCACAATGTTGGATGTTTCCTAGCATAATTCATGCATATATCCTACATGTCATATCATATGCAATCATATATGCATACACATGCATCCATGCTAACTTTCTCTATCATATGTAGAAATATGTTAGATTCTCAGGCTTCTAAGAATGTTACATCCCCATCTGAGACTGCTTGCTCTATACTCGATGATGCCTTTTTAGCCGTATTTCAACATCTGATTGACCAGTCTATGGCCAAACTTTTATCTAATGACTTTAAGATTATCCTACAATAATAGATTATGGAGGTACTTAACCTTGGAGATTTTATCACCCCGTTAGCTCCAATGAATGATAAGGGGAAAGAGGTCAATCTGTATAACATAGAGACAGATGATGATGTCTCACTTCATGTGCATGATCCTCATAAGTTTTAGACTTTTGCACTATTATAAAAGATAAAATAATTGCAGTCTATCATGAAGACTAAGGGGATGGGGTTTGATATGGACTTTGAGGAGTTCTTCATCAGGGTTATCAAGGGACTACTTGCTAGGTTCAAACTTTTGGATGTTCCCAAATACAGCAGGGTTGGGGATCCAAAGAACTATCTAAAGATCTACACTATGATGATGAGAACCACTAATGTTTTAGATGAACAAATAATCCAACTGTTCTTCATCTCATTAGAGGGACCAGTGCTAGGCTAGTATCACAGTCTAAACAAGATGACCACACCTAAGTGAAAGCTCTTTGCACTACATTTTATAAGGTTACATTGGTCAAATATAAGCTATCTAAGTTGGACATGATTGACAAGCTTATCATGGGATTGTTACCACTATATCAAGATAAGCTAAAGTTTCAGACATTCCATACCTTCAAGGATATTTATTTGGTTAGTCAGAGGATCGAGTAGACTGAGGGGTTGAAGAAGAGAGAGCCTTCCTTCATTAAACCCAAAACCACCATATACACCTATACATCATATAAATCTCTCTATATAAGTACTTTACAAACACCAAATCCTATACTTTAAAATACTACCTAGTCTTAGAGGTACTTAAATCTTCGGATGCTACTTTCTAAAGTTTTTGGGCCTCTCCTCAAAGCCAAACTCATCAAGCCATTTGAGATAAACTCATCAACCTATTGCCATTACCACCAACATCATGGCCATAACATTAATGATTGTTGCTCTCTCAAGGTAACTAAGCCAACACCAAAGGCTCCCAAGTAGCAAATAGGATTAGGTGCTAATAAGATGTCTTCTAGGGTCTACAACATGACCTAAAGTGGTAAGGTATTCACTCCTTCTAACCTTGAAAAGCAACCAAATGCTCTGAATAAGTTAATAAAGGCTAGATCTACAATGGATGAGGTTGGTTTGAGCAGTGCTCCAGCTCCGTAACTTATTGATAAAAGAAAGAGGTTACTCAGCCTGATAACATAGTTGTTAAATAGTTAAAGAAGAAACAGGATAACATTAACATCTAGGACTTGGTACTATCTTTCTAATAGCATTAATAGGCTATCATTAAGGCACTCTTTAGCATAAGAGTTTCTTTATATATCTCTACCTTCAACATGAAGAGTCATTTGGTGAACCAAAAGTTGAAGTCTAACATGATCACTTTTTTTATACAGATTTATCAGCTGAAGGTATTTGTCATAATAAGATGCTCTTCACCAAGGTGTATATCATGAACATCTGTACTCCCTTTATTATGATGGATGATGGTTCTGACATCAATATCTATCCTCTTAAGGTGTTGCCTAAGTTTGGGATCCATTGTCATATCTAAAACCATTAAAGATTATTATTATGATGTATGATAAGTCTAAGAGGTAGGTTATCAACACCTTCATTGCCATTGTTATAGTTAGATCGATCAAATCAATGATGGAGTTCATAATTCTATACATTCTAGTGTCTTTTGGTTTGCTTTTAGGTTGACTATGGTTTCATCCATTGGGAGGTATATCATCCACTTTACACCAAGATATCAAGTTTCCACATGAAGAGGGTGTGGTTACCATTGCTGCCAATGATGAGGTTGCTTTGGCCTGTATCAGGGAAGACATCCCATTTTGTACTTTGCAAGGGTCTGTGCTGGTACCAGTAAAGTTTAGTGGAATTTAACATATTGGTTTGTATAGTCATTAAGCAGCGAAAGAAATTTAAAATTTTCATTTTATAATAACAAACCAAAAGAAGACCTTTGCATCAAAACACAGAGAAACCAGTTTAGAGATTAGAAGAGACAGTTTGATAGTAACGCTTACATTCAAAGCAGATGTCCTTCATTCTTTAACTCTAAATCATTTATGGTTGTAGCAAACCAAAAACCACAAAGATTAGGCAGCCTCCAACAGTATCCATAAGAAACAAGGATGTCCAAGCAAGCAACCAATTGCTTCTATCTCCTTTTCTGTGAACTAGCAACGAAAAAGAAGAAAAACTTATGGAATTTTTGTCTTCTTCACAATTGCTTTTGTGAAGGCCGAATTCTCCTTCTATAGAAGAGTATAATTTAGGCCAAAGGAAGAAAATGAGTGTGGCTTGACCTAATTTTGGTTATAATAACATATTTATACTCCAAAATTATGTTAAGGTGAAACCCTTTCAGCTTAAGTCAGGCCCTGGGCCCGTCTATGACTAATATGGTCTATGACTGTCACTTGCCATCTGATAGCCCAACCCAATAGCCTAACTTAAATCTTATGGACTTCCAAACATCAAATGTCAAGTCCATAAAGTATTAGATTAATTTCCATAAGTGATTTTTGACTTTTCTCAAAAGTACAAAAAT
>CANYBF010534387.1:0-12342 GCA_948192965.1 Dalechampia spathulata | reverse complement strand
AATAAACTCCTTTCACCATCACTATCTCTTTTAGGTTTGAGTATGGATTAATGTCAACTCAATGTATGACTAATCATGTTAAGTCATACCCTAAAATAGATTTCTCATGTCATATAATCTTTATTCCCAAAATACCCCTGTGAATCATATTCACCCCGGGCATCCTACTCTGGCCAGAGATTCCTGAATAAAGATTACTTCATGAATCTTTGAGATAACCCCTACTATTAATCTGGGGTCGTGAATTCTCTATTGATATTCAAATACCTTCAACTGTGTTATACCATACCCAACCTCCAAACTATGAACACTTTCTAATGAGGAATAAAGCATAGGAGTCAAAGTACAGTAATCCATAGTTAAGATAACCTTAATGTCTCAAATCTAAGGATACTTGCACTACTGATATGAGTGAGATACAATTTCACAGACATAAATCAATTATCCATATGAAATCTCACTGGCAAGGTCTCTGATGAACTAGTACTATACTACTCATCCACATATTCACTTTAGACATCTCATGTCATGATGAATGAGAATCATCCCAGAATAGGAAGTGTAATATGTGTTGATCTTCCCATATTAATAATGTCCATTCTTATTAATACCATGATCAGGGATATTTAGATATTGAACATTTGCATATAATAAGAATCTCATTTCACAAACTCTTTATAGATTCTTTTGTACTGTTCCAATATCATGGACTTCAATATATAGTTTAATACTCTAAGTAAAACAAGTTCATTTAAAACATTGTACTATATAATGAATAATGTCTTTATTAATGAAAACGTATAATACAAATACACATGATGCTCTAGAGCATACACTAACATAAAAGTTAAGTAAATTTGGAAGCACAAAGTGTAGAAATTAAACTTAATCACTGAAGTTAACCTTTCAGTCATGAAAGTAGGGTGTTAACTTAGCTTTGGTAGGTAAATTCTCTTTTAAACACTACTTTGAAGTTTATAATTAAATTAATAATTGAAGGTTTATTCTTTGTTTATCATCGTCCACATCTATGATTAATTATATATTATGTATATTATGGTAGTTGGTTAGTGATTTCAATTAATTAAATAAACTATATTGTTGAGTTACCTATAGGATCGATGAAATTAATAACTAATACTTAGTCGCTCTTAGTCCCAGAGAATGATAGCCTTAAGCTGTACTCGTGATTCGTACTCTTACGGTGGCTTGATTACAAAATAAGGATTATAAATTTCAAACTTGTTGAATCATTATGCATGTTAATTTAGAACTATTTATACGTCAACAGTTATACTATATAATAATTATTTTACTTTCAACTTCCTAAAAATTAAGAAAATATTAATTATTTTACTTGAAAAAGTAAATTTAGATATATTTGTTTATTATATCCTTACTTTAATTATAAAAGAAAAAATTATCTCATTATTAATTAAATCTGTTAATTTTCAAAATGATTAACATAATAATATAATATAAATTTAACATATTCATCATATTAATCATATTATTAAAACAATAAATAAATAAGTTATAATTTAGATAATCAAAAAGAAAATGCAAGAAGTATTTCATGGCATGCCATGAGATTACAACCTTAATTGTTGTTGTGTTCTATGGTTCCTTAGCAAATATGCTTGTATTCTTTCTCTTCATCTTTAGCACTCTAACACAAAAAAAAAAAAAAAAGAAAAAAAAATTAAACAAAAAAATTTATAATTTGAATTTCATCAATTCATACAAAATTAATTTATATTAAACAGTATTAATACATTTTATTTATTCAAATATTTATACTATTTAAATACATTTTATCTTATTTATTTTTATTTCAAGATGATCGATATACATTCTTTTAACAAATCTATTAATATAAATATACATATTAAGAGAAAAGAGAAGAAAACGTGGGTTGACTACACAAGAAAAATGAAAGAATAAATAAAGATGGTTAATTATGCAGTAGATGGTACAAATGTTGACCAATGAAAACTCGACAACACATTCTCAAAATCCACCGTCTAATTTCCTTGTAAAGCACAGTTCAACATCTGACTCTGCCATTATCATACTCTATGCATAATAAAATATAATATATCATGTGCATGCCTTCTTGGGAATGCTTAAGGAAAACCTCAACCGTTTATGTAACCTTTTTTTATTTTTCCCCTCTCTAAATATCTGAAATCTTTAACCAGTTTATATTTAGTTCAGATTTTGAAGTTTTTTATGGTTTTTTCTTGGGTTTTGGTTGTTGGGTTTTTTTGAGGAAAGAAAGAATTCAGAGCCAAGAAAAAAGGGAAACAGATAAAATAAGGAAAAAAAAAAGATGGGAAGAGGTAGGGTTCAGTTGAGGAGAATAGAAAACAAGATCAATCGACAAGTAACATTTTCTAAAAGAAGAAGAGGATTGTTGAAAAAAGCTCATGAGATCTCAGTTTTATGTGATGCTGAAGTTGCTTTGATTGTTTTCTCTCATAAAGGCAAACTCTTTGAATACTCTACCGATTCTTGGTAACTTACCATTTCCTTTCTTTTCCTTTTCCTCTTTTCTTAATATTTTGCTTTTTTTTTTGTTTCTTAATATTTTATTGCCTTTAAAATGTTATATATGCATATATCTTTTGTTCTGTATTTTTCTTGGAAGGGTTTCTTTCACCCCTAGGTTTTCATTTCGTTTTTCCTTTCTTTTTTTGCTCCTATAAGATCTGCTTTTTCCTGTATTCTTTGACGTTGTTTGGTGCAGTTAAGTTAGATTATTCAATTTATGTGTTTCAACGGCATGAATTTCTTTTTCTTGACTCCCTTTTTCTTAGAAATTTGTATACTTTCTTTTCCGTTCCATACACACATATAATAGCCGGCACAAACATGCGGAACGATGACTTTGTTCATAAATTCGTTTTTCGTTTTTTTGGCTTCGAAATTCAGAAAACCGACACTTCCATATATCTATCAAAGTCTTTCTCTTTTGAACTTGATTTAGAAAATTTTCCGGAAGAGTGCCGCATATTCAATCATGCAGGAATTTCAAGCCTACGTACTTAAAATTTAAGAATTGAAGGACTAAGTTTTGTCCCTTCCTAAATGCAATTAGCAGTGCAGCTTTCTCTTGGTCCTCTTTCTCCTTTTAAAATCTCATTACTACTACGCCATTGAGTACTGAGTTTGATTATGTGTTTCCATCAATTTTTCACTGGTGGACTACTCCTTAGTACTCAAGGCAATACTTAGTGCAAGATTTTATATACCCAAACGATAGAAAGTTTCTGGCTTTCTTCATTCATTGCACTCTCTTTTTCCCTTGTCAACTTTGTCTTAGATTTCTACATGAAAAAAAGTGCAAAGTGACTGATTTGTACCACCCATCTCGACATCTGTCTCCGATGCACTGGCAATTCGACCAGTATAAGATACATTTCCATAATAGTTTTCATATTTGTGATATATGTCTATGTGTGGGGATGTATATTCCGAACGTATAGAAAAAAGGGAAGTTTGCTTTGCCATTGAACTTGTTTTTGTTTGCGGGGAAGAAGAATATATACAGTCACTGTTCATTATTTAGTCTCTCATTTTTAGTCCGTCCAGGTTTCAGTGCAGAAACCCTACTATAAACGACGAAAAAGCCTATGGATCCTGAACTTCGTTTGTTTGTTTTTTCTATCATTGGTTTAGGATCATGGAGTGTAACTAGCGGTACATTTTAACCTGCGAGCTGCACGAATTTTTTACTATTTATTTCCTGTGACAGTTAGTACGGTATAGTGTAATTGCCATGATTGTCTGTTGATGCACTTTGAAATGCTGGTTAACTTCGACTATTTAATGTCTATCCTTATTATTAGGAGAGAGACTAGTAGACTTTTGAAAGGCCTTTCCCTTTTCTTTTTCTTTTTCTTTGTTCTTTTTTCTTTTTTCTTTTTCTTTTCTGTGTGAAATAGGATGGGTTAATGAGATTAATACTGAAACAAAGGGCATGACGGGGATTTCGATTAATTTGAAATTACAATTTGTTGTATAGGGTAATTTAAAGGCATTTTTAATTGGTTAAACTAAATGCATGTTCGTACATATACTCGTCACGACTAGCTATTTATGGTTGATTAACTTCTCAAGGGTAAATTTATTTGTTGATTAAGATAGCTAAACTTTCGCTTTCATGTGTATATTTAAAATCCCGTTTGATAATTGACATTATGAAAAATATATGAACTTCCTCAATGAAATATTTTTATCATCTTAAATTTAATTGATCATTATAATTATAATATTTGAAAGATTATCTTTTTTTTTATATATATAAATCAAATCAATCAAATTAAATTTGGATGTGATACCCAATTTACTATCTTTTTGATCTAGATTATAATCTCTTATTAATTTGATCAAATGCATCTAATTTAAGATAATATTTTGGATTAGAAGTTACGCATTTAATGAATATATTCTTGTCATGTTTGTTTTTATTCCATTCTGTCACGTTCCAAGTTGTGAATTCCATTACTTAAAGCTCTAAATACAAATAACATTCCAAACTTTAATATAATTATCCAACCATCTAAAATCATAATGTATATCTTAGCCATCAAATTCAATATCAATAAAACCATAACCAAATCTTTTATATGTAATGCTGAATAGCAGCTTACCATTCAGTTCATTTGCCGTTCCACAATTCTCCAGTTTCACAACTAACTTTTCTATGGAATTCTTATGAAACAGCATGGAAAAGATTCTTGAACGCTATGAGAGGTATTCTTATGCAGAGAGGCAACTTATAGCAACCGATCTTAATACACAAGTACGTCCTGCTTGATATACTGTCTTTCAGAAATAGTAAAGTTTGTTTTTGTTGTTAAATCCTTGTGATTCTCCCCCACAAAAATTAGCTGCTAGTGTAGTAATTTATTGATTCTCCTGAACATAAAACGGATGCTAGTTGTTCTGAGTTACATGTTTAATTGTGCAGGAGAATTGGACTCTGGAGTACAACAGACTCAAAGCAAAGGTTGAGCTCTTACAGAAAAACCATAGGTACTAACCTCTTTGCATACTCTTTTGCGTCTTTGTTTTGATGATTAGCTAAAACTAATTTACATGTTTAATTAACCATTAACTCAAACCTGACCACCAGGCATTATCTGGGTGAAGAACTAGACTCGCTGAGCCTTAAAGAGCTGCAAAACTTGGAGCAACAGCTTGACACAACTCTTAAGCACATTCGGTCAAGAAAAGTATATATACTTATCCATATGCTAGACTATGGATCCTAAATCCACGGACTTTAAATTTATGATCAGCTGACACTGGTTAACGTATTTCTTCTCTGGCAGAACCAACTGATATATGAATCCATTTCTGAGCTGCAGAAGAAGGTACTGCCTTCTAACAGATGCATCTTACTCTTCTACGGGTTGAGGACTTAGGCTTATATATGAACTTCGATATGCATGTTCTTTTATTATCCTAAGATAAACTAGCTAAGGTGTCGAATGACTGCTATATTATTTACTATTACTATTTACATTATCGGAATTTATTTAAAGGTAAAAGAAGTAGCAGCTGATTTGCAGTTGATACGAAGGACATCATTAGCTTGCGGCAAAAATATGTACTTCATCTTCTCGTCTAGGGTTTTCTTTTGTTAAAGTATACACACTCAGTAAGTTTCGAGGTTTAAACAAAGTGCATAGCAAAGTTGCAGCATATGGAGATTAGCAATTATTTTAAGAAACAACCAGAGTTTTTGGTGAATTCTTATATAGTTTATAATGGAATTTCTCATAATTATCACTTTGCATGACGGAATCTACTCAATTTGCGTAATAGGACCCACACGCGTGTGAGTTAGTGCGCGACCAGAGTTTTTCCATCTTTTGCTCCATGCCTTTCGGTAATGAACTAATGCTAAGGTAGGCATGATAATTTCGACCTCACACAATGGGTGTTTTATTATTATCTTCAAACTGATTAAACCCGAAAAAAATTGGATTCCCTGCTAGCTACGCTGCCCCTTGAATTTGAAATTGCAGAATTGGAGGCGATAGGATTCCTGTAAGAAACACTATGCTTTCTTTTTTGAGTATTATTCAGCTAACTGGTATTGATAAGAAGAAGAAAAGGTGAACCTTGAATTGGCTTACTCCTTATCTAATTCTTATAGCCATTTTGTCTCAAATTTGCTCTCGCTTTATCGGCGATCCATAACCTTTTCTTTTTGGTTATTGTTTTTGGTGATATGACAGGAGAAGGCAATACAGGACCAGAATAACATGCTAGCAAAGCAGGTGATTAATTACTTAAATGAATGCATTTCATTCCATTTCTCCTGGATATGTTAGATCATTAGCTTAGCTTCTAATATTCCGCCGGTTGGTTAGCATACCTTTTTTTAATAGGAGGAAGAAATAGATGTTAATTTACGGGTTTTATTAGGTGAACCTGGCCTAGATTAAGGCTATATGAGAATTTATTATTTGTAGCATGTTTGAGATCCTAACATAAAAGTGGAGTTGGAGACAGAGAGATCAAACTTGAATCTACTAGAGAATTTTCTTAATATGACATGGTTTTGCATAAAATTACATCTCCGTCTGTGTAATACAATTAAAGGTTAGTGCCTCACTATTTTTCTGATTTGGTAATAGATTAAGGAGAAGGAGAAGGAAGTGGCACAACAGGCACAATGGGAGCTGCCAAATCACAGGACAAGTATGTCACCCTTTCTCCTGCCACAGCCACCACTGCCATGTTTGAACATCAGGTAATTACCCTTTCCTGTTCTATTTTATGTTATAACTTGCATGCCGTGTAACTAGCCACTGTTTTTGCGGTCAAGCTGGTCATGTTATTGTGGGCAATAAGAAATTTAGTTGAGCTACGACATAAATTATATAAAGATGTTAGTTTGCTCCATGTATGTTATTGAGACGAATAAAAGTAGAAATGTTCTACACGTTGTTTGTATGTTATAATTTAGAATGCTCATGCTGGGTACTTGAAAATTGATGTTCCATTCGAAGTCTTATCCTTTATAGGAAAGTTAATAACAATTGGGTTGTTTGGTATGCGATGGATGCAGTGGCACTTTCCAGGAAGAAGGACAAGCTGCCAGGAGGAACGACCTGGATCTTACGCTGGAACCCATATATTCCTGTCACCTTGGATGTTTCACCACCTGATCTGACTGGTTGGGAGAAGAATAAAAGACCTAAACAAGACATAATATATATATATATATATATCACTAGAGTGGTTGTACATTACAGCTATTTGATAGAACAATCTTATGATGAATGTATAACCCAAGATGCTCGTTTCTTCTCAATGATATGGTGATATTCAAGATTATATTGATAAATTTCCTAATGAATTTTACTAGTTTATTTTTATAGATTTTTATTTAAATTTTTTGATTAAATTTATTTTGATACGAAGATTCGTAATGACAAAAATCATACAAGAAAGATAAGAATATTAAGTATGAAAAAGAAAATTGAAGATCAACATCACTTTTGAAAACTTGTCTATTAAGTTATTTTAGTTTTAATGTTAATAAATCTTGAGGAAAAAAATATCTTATTAAGCTTTAATTTTTTTATTTAAATTAAAATATTTTTAACTTATCGAAAGAGAAGTCAAAAGATTTCACACTCTATATATGTAGAATTTTTTGAAAATTCTTATTTTTACAACAGTATAACATTAGTCTAACTAATTTTGATGATTTGAAATTGTTTCAAAATTTAATTGAGTAGATTACTTTATTTCTGCTCATTTTCTTTATTGATTTATAATAATTAGTTTTTTTTATATTAATACTAAGCCATTTGAATTTTCAATTACATAAAAATAATAAAATGAGTAATTTATTTAATTATTTTTATAAAAACTTTATTTGAATATTTTATTTTTGATGTTTCATAAGATTTTTGTATTGTGTTTTCAATGAAAGTTTTATATAATATTTCTTTGTTTTTTTGAAGGATTCTAAGAATCATATATTTACTTATGGAGGAGTGATTATAAATCCCTTGAAAAAGTTCTCAAATTATTACATTTATAGTAGTTATTTCTATAATGAAATCTCAACCATTTCTATCAATAGGATGGACATAAGTATTAGATCAAACATACTATAATTTAGATGTTTATTTTCTTTTATCTACTTTTATCTTTGTGATATTTCTTTCATTTATTTATCAGTCTACGAATTTATGTTTTTGTTCCTTGTCATATCCTCTCTTAACACCTAAAATATATTTATATATGTAGTATTATTATGGGTGTGATTGGATGATTAAATGTCATTAAATGTGCTTGAGATGATGTGCTTATGATATTATTATGAGTGAATGATTAAATTAGCATAGTAATTATATGTATTTGGAATGATTTACTTGAGTGTTGATTGAGAATTATTTATTATACATATATGTACTTGTATATGAAGATGTAGACATATTGTATGTGTATAAGTTATATATATGATTTAAAAGGGTTAAGTGAAATAAGGGAAATGATGGTATCATAAGCACATCATAAGGGAATTTTTGTCATAGGGGAAATGAGATAAAAGACCAAAATGGATAGTAAATGAAAAAATAATTCAAGATGATTTTCCACCTAATACAATTAGGAAATTTTTATTAGGAGGAAATGAAATAATATGTTCACCATTTAAAACAATAAGAGTAGAAGATCCAGATAGAAAAGTAATAGAACAAAATAATTTTTGTAATGCTAGTTTACAATGTATAAACAAAAAATTAAAAAAGCTAGAAAAATCACTAAAAAATAAAGAAATGGAAGGGAAGGTAGAAAACAAATTAAAATCACATGTTTTTAAACCATTTCAAATTTCAAACTCAAGTCAAAAGGAATTAAAAAATAAGGAATTTTTTAAAACTCTAAGGAATGAATTAAATAAGATTGAGTCAACATCTGAATCAATTCAACAATTAGCGCCAGATACACCTAAATCCAAAACTATAGCTGTTATGAATAAAGAAGAAGAATGGTCAACTCAGAATCTGAACAAAGTAAGGCTGATACAGAAGATTTACAACAATTTGAATTAAACCCAATAAATCAAAATGATATAATTTCAAGGGTAAGTCGACCACAAGATTTAGGTATAATTGATAGACTAAATATAATTTCTCAATTTAAATATAATGCGTCAACAATATATGAATGGAATATTGATGGATTATCAGAATATAATATATTAAGTTTATTACAACAAATGACAATGGTGGCAAATGCTTATAAAACTCAATCTAATGCGTCTGATAGGGCAATAACAGAAATTATAATTGCTGGATTCACTAGACAGTTAAAAGGATGGTGGGATTTCCACCTTACAGATCAAGAACATTTAGAAATATTAAATGCAATTAAAGTTGATAGTGAAGATATTCCAATATTAAATGAAAATAGAGAAACTATACAAGATGCGGTTTCAACATTAATTTTAACTATATCATTACATTTCATACGGGATTCATCTCATATAAAAGATAAAAATGCCGAATTATTAAGCAATTTAAGATGTAAAAAATTAAGTGATTTTCAATATTATAAAATTACATTTTTAACAAGGATAATGTTAAGGGAAGATTCAAATTAATATTATTGGAAAGAAAAGTTCTTAGCAGAACTTCCTTTCTTCTTTAGGGAAAAAGTAAGAAATAATATAAAACAACATTATGGAAATCCAATTCCATATAATAAATTATTTTATGGACAATTAATAAGTATAATTCAAAAAGAAGGTTTACAAATGTGTCAAGATATAAAATTACAAAAATCATTAAAGTTTGAAATAAGAAAGACTGAGCAGGAATTAGGATCATTTTGTCAACAATTTGAATTTGGAATAAGTCAAAATTATAAGAACTGTGAAGGTCAATGCTTGAAACCACGTAAAAAAATATAAAGATAAACGATATTATAAAAAGAAATATAAAAATCAAGATAATAAAGAAGATTATTATAAAAGGGGAAAAATATATAAAAAACCTCATAAAAAAACCTTATAAAAAATCCTATAAACAGTCATCTAAACCTCAAACTAATAAAAAATCTTTTAAAGATTTAACTTGTTATAACTGTGGAAAGAAGGGACATACTTCAATATTTTGCAGATTTAATAAAAAATTGAATGAGTTAAATTTAGAAGAAGAAATGTTAAATAAGATACAAGAATTATATATAGATTCAGAATCTAATAGTAGCATAACAAAAAGTGAGAATCAAATAGATCAATTAGTTACAAGTTCATCAGAAAAATCTATAAATGTATTAACTAAAGAATAAAGTTCATTATTAGAAATAATAAATAATATTGAGAGTTTTAATGAGGAAAAAGAAGTCAAAAATAATAATATTCCTAGTACATCAAAACAAACATATGATTTAACAATGATATTAAATAAGAATAATCAAATACAAAATAAACCAAATATAGAACAATTGCAAAAGGAAGTTAAATAAATAAAAAATGAACTTAATGAATTAAAAATTCAATTACAAAAGAATGCTAAAAGAATAAAAATGTTAGAAGAACAATTAGTAACAAGCTCTGAGTCATCCTCAGAGGAAGAAGATAAAAATGAAATAGATAGCCTAGAAGAAGATGAAAAAATAAATGAGAATTTTATATTTTTATTACAAGAAATAACTTCAAGAAAATCTTTGATAAAGCTAGGATTAAAATTTTCAGATAATTTTGAGATAGAAACTATAGCATTATTTGATATAGGAGTAGATTTAAATTGCATAAAGTCAAGTTTAGTACCTAAAAGGTTTTGGAGGGAAACTAAAGAAAAATTGACAACGGTAAATAAATCAAATTTAAATATTTTAGGAAAGACAAAAGCTTCAATAATAAATTAGGATTTAGAAATAAAAACTATATTTTTATTATCTCAACAAATAAATCATATGATTATATTAGGAACACCATTTATAAATTTAATAACGCCATACTCTGTTAAAGAAAATTGCATAATGTTTAAAACAAGAAATAGAAAAGTTAGATTAGATTTTACAGAAAAACCAAAAATAAAAAATTTAAAACTTTTAAAGGCTCATTCATTTAGACAATTAGAAATAAATGCATTAATAAAATATAAAGTAGAACAAATGAATAATTTAAAAAATAATATTTATTCAGAAAGAATAAATAATCAATTAAATAGAGAATTTACTAGAAATAAAATTGAAAGATTAAAAGAATATATAGAAAAAGAATTATGTGCGGATCACCCAAATGCATTTTGGAATCGTAAACAGCACATGGTAGATTTACCATATGAAAATGATTTTGATGAAAAATCTATAACGACTAAAGTAAGACCAATTCAAATGAATCCAGAATTAATTGAATACTGCAAAAAGGAAATCAAGGACTAGAAAATAAAAAATTAATCTGTAAATCTAGAAGTCCATGGCCATGTGTAGCATTTTACGTAAATAAAAGCATCGAAATTGAAGGATGAACATCAAGATTAGTTATAAATTATAAACCATTAAATGCAGCAATAAAATGGATAAGGTATCCAATACCTAATAAAAAGGATCTTTTAAACAGGTTATTTAATGCAAATATATTTAGTAAATTTGATATGAAATCAGGTTATTGGCAGATTCAAACAAAACCATCAGATTGTTATAAAACGGCATTCACAGTACCGTTTGGACAGTATGAATGAAATGTGATGCCTTTTGGTTTAAAAAATGCACCATCAGAATTTCAAAGGATTATGAATGGCATTTTTAACCCTTATTCAAAATTTCGTATAGTATATATTGATGACGTTTTAATCTTTAGTCAAACCATAGAAGAACATTTTAAGCAATTAAAAACATTTTGTATGATAGTAAGATAAAATGGGTTGGCATTAAGTAAAACTAAAATGGATTTATTCAAAACTAAAACCAAATTTCTTGGGCATTATATAAAACAGGGAATAATTTAACCAATTGAAAGGATAATGGCATTTGGTGATAAATTTCCAGATATAATGACCAATAAAACTCAATTACAAAGGTTTTTGGGATGTTTAAATTATGTAATTGATTATTTTCCCAAATTTAAATAGATTAATTAAACCATTGCCTGACAGATTAAAGAAAAACGCTGATTCTTGGACATAATAACATTCGGATATAGTAAAACATATTAAATCATTAGTAAAGGAAATTCCATATTTATATATTCCGAACCCAACAACATTTAAAATAGTTAAAACTGATGCATCTGATATTGGATATGATGGCATATTAAAACAAAGAATAAATAATAAAGAATGTATAATCCAATTTACGTCA
>CANYBF010534357.1:0-27745 GCA_948192965.1 Dalechampia spathulata | reverse complement strand
CTACCACCATTAGGCTTAGAGTGGGTCCCCATACGACGAGTATACGATGTATCCCTGACGTCACAGGTATTGGTTCTCTTCGAGGGTCACTGTCTGTGTCGTGGGAGCATGTCTGCCTGGGTATGGGCTGGGTGTGACAGTTCAAATGTGTTTACTTCGAATAAACTTCATAGAATGCAACATTCATTTAAGTGAAATATTTCTAGAACTCATTCATATTGTCAAATGCAAAATCATCATGTTCATAATTTTAGAAATCATGTAACAAACACATCTACATGTAAAAAATCATTTTATGATAGATATTTTTATTATGAAAAATTTGAACATGTTATTAATGATTATTTGGTAAAATATATTAGTACAAAGTTCACGAAAATAAATTTATATTTGAATAACATAAGGAATATGTTTTCAAAATCTTTCCAAGGATAATGTCATTATTGTGGCAAGTTTGATCATTTAAATAATTATTATTATTTTACTTGGTTAAGTCATTTGGGACATGTTCCAAATGACTTATATGAATATAATCCTCATAAACCCAAATATATTTAGGTACCAAAAGTAAGAAGTTGTTTTGTAAGTTTCTTGAAGTTCATGAGAAGGAATTAATCAAATGTTCAAGCAACAAGATAAAAGGAAACTTCTTTGCATTGGTAGAGTGAAGAATGAAGAAATGAGACTATTCAACTTCTTAAAGGGAGTTTTATGTAATGTGTTATGATTGATGATTATGATATGTGTTGTTTGTTTGGTTAATTAAATTAATTAAAATTGGTTGATGTTGATTGTTTTAATGTATTTGATGTTGATTATGTTTTAACTTGATTTTATCTTGCACAAATTGTTTGAAATTAGATTTTGAGCATTATTTTAAAAAAAAACACTTTCATGTATGGATTGGTGTGCATGAAGACACATTTTTGAATTTTAATTAGTATTAATTATTTTTGCATACTTCAATGATTTGAGTTTGATAAGTTTTTCTTTTGATGTAGCCAAAGGGGAAGAAGTATGGTAAAAGTAACTTTTTAATGACATTTGGAAATTTTACTTTGATAGTGTTATTGATATTTTCATGTGAAAAATGTGTTTTTAATGAACAAATGTGTATTTATTGGTGTTTTAGCTATGTTTAATTAAAATTAGGATCATTAATTACTCCTCTTATATTGTGGGTAATGCATGTGTAATATTATGTTTTAATGATAATTTAATTAGAATTAAATTATCTTAATTCTTCTAGAATTAGAAGAAACTTTAATTAATTAAGGAAAGATTAGGAATATATAAGGACAAGGAATGTTTATCATATTTTCTCTCAATTATTTGTTTATGTGATGTTACATATGATGAATAATTCTTACATAAGCATGGATGATATATTATATTGAAATGTCATAGAAAATTTATAAGTTTGCATTTGATGCTCATGTATGATATGCAAGTATCATATAATGTAATGTAGTTAAGGCTTTCGCCATGAGCCAAAGTGAGGCTTGCGATAGATAGCATTAGGGCCCGCTTGGAGTGAAAAGTGCAATCTTCTTGAAGGGCTCCCTTGAGGAATGATATGAACCCGTTAAAGGTCACAAGATGGAGTTGGCACCATATGGTTCCCAAATTTAGTTCAACCAACCCATAGCATGAATGCTAAGTTAAACCCTTCAAAGATGGGTTCAGGTGGTGAAGATCTATCTTTGGAGTTTCAAGTTTGATTTTACCATTTTAGTCGGGTTAACTGTCTTAGAAAGGCATATGAGCATTCATAGGCATGAATAAAGCATATAACAAGCATAGCATGGAAGCAAGGATGACATAGTGATCATAGCAAGATAGCATGGCTTAAGCATGAGATGACTAGAATGATATGGTATAAGCATGACATATAAGAATGACATGACATAAGCATGACATGTAAGAATGATATGATATAGGCATGACATGTAAGAATGATATGGCATAAGTATGATATGTGAGAATAACATGACATAGGCATGACATGTAAGAGTAACACGGCATAGGCATGATATATGAGAATGACATGGAGATCGCCATGCAAGAAAATATTATTGATATTTAACTAGTGCAAAGGGCAATTATGAGTAACTGTTAAAGAAATAAAGAGTCAAATGAAAGTAAGCTTAATAAAAAGAGAAAAGGTGTCAAAATAATCAACTCCATAAGTCTAGGCATACCTTTAGCCATAATGTGAGCTTTTAACCGCGAGATAGATCTATTAGGATTAACCTTAACAAAAAATACCTATTTACAATCAATGATATTCTTCCCAGGTGATAAATCAATTAAAACCCATGTACCACTCATATCCAAGGCAATCATATCTTTCACCATTATCATCTTCCAACCAAGATGAGATAAACCTCATGAACTATTTTAGGAATATAAATAGAATCCAAAGAAGTAATAAAAGAACTAGTAATAGGAGAGAAATAAGTATAAGTAAGAAAAGAAGAAAGTGGATGAGCATACTTGTGTTTACCTTTACGAAGAGCAATAGGAAGATCAAGACTAGTGGGAGCAGGATTTGGAGACAAAGAGATTATAATAAGATATAGGTTAGTTAGCCAAGGGTAACAAGCATAAACCTTCATAAATTAAGGTCTAAGAGGAAGTGAAGGTGTGGATGTTATTGTAGTGTCAATGATAGTATAAATGAGAAAAGGTATCTATTTCTCCTATCGAATAAGAGGAGAGGAATAAGGGTAAAAAGGAACATCTGCCCAAAGGATAACATCAACAAAGACTAAATATCATTGTAAGTCAAGAGAATAATAATGATATCCTTTCTACAACCTTGAATACCCTAAGAATACATATTTAAAATATTTAAGTTTTAGTTTGGTAAGTTATGGGTGAACATCATAAACAAAACATGTATAATCAAATATACAAGGAGGAAGAGAAAACAAAGACATAGTAAGAAATAAGTTTTGAAATGGAACATTATCTTGAATAATAAAAGAAAGCATACGATTAATAAGAAAAGAAGTAGTGGATAAAACATTGGCCCAAAAGTGTTAAGGAATTCTCATTTGGAAAAGAAGGGCATAAGTAGTTTCAAGAAGATGACTATTCTTGCAATCAACAACATCATTCTGAGATGGTGTATCAACATATGAGGTTTGATGAAGAATATCATTTTATGCCATAAATAACTAAAAAGATTGGGATAAATATTCTCTTACACTATCACTATGAAAACATTCAATATAAACATTAAATTATGTGCGAATCTCAACATAAAAAGTAAAAAAATGATGAAATGATTTAGAATAATTTTTCATTAAGTAAAGCCACATTATACTAGAATAATCATCCATAAATGTAACAAAATACTTGAAATCATTTTTGGATGGAACAAGATAAGGACCCCAAACATCTATATGAACTAAAGTAAAATAGAGAACTAACATATTTATGAACTCTTGAATCAAGCAAACTACAATGATATTTGGCATGCTGATAAGACTTATAATTAAAAAAGAAAGGGTATTAAACTATGGATATAACAATTTCAATAGATATAAAGGGATGACCTAATCAACAATATGTGGCAATCAATTCAGAGTCATAGAACATGTAAGCGATCGAGAAATAAATGTATCAAGGATATACAACCTAACTAACTTATATCCTCTATTAATAATCTTCTTAATCATAAGATCCTAAAATACACAATGGTTAGGATAGAAAGAAATATAATAATTCAAAGCAAGTGTAAGTTTACTAATAGAAATAAAATTGAATGAGAAATTTTGTAAATGAAGTATAGAGGATAAAGAGATAAAAGACATTGGATTAACCATACCAGAACCTAAAACAACAAATGTCATGTCATATGCTAATGTAATAGATGAGGAGGAAGTTGAAGAGTTAAAAGATGAAAACATAGTAGAATTATTTATCATGCAATTTGTAATACTAAAATTAATGACCCATTTGGAGGGGGTTGATAAAAGGTAGAAACTTTGATTACCTTTCTCAACAACAATAGTAAGAGAAGGAGTATAATCTTTTGAGGCTTCTCAATATTGTAAAAATTGAGCAAATTCATCAACATACACTAGAATCAAATTTGTAGGAGTTAAAGTCATGGAAACATTAACATGAGAGACAGTAGGAGGTTGAGAGAAATAATGAGATAATTTTTGATAAATAAGTTGAATATTACATGGCTCATAACAATAATAACAAATAATATTTCCTTGATATTGGGCAATAAAGCTACTTCATTAAGAAAGTTGACAAGACTGATTTCATAGAGAGATTAAAATAGTATTAAAAGTTAATGAAATTAACAAAGTAATTTTATTTTTAGTACACAAAACTTAAGCAAAAGTCTCATGAAAAGAAGGGATTTCAGAGCCTAAGAGAATTTGAGATCAAGTAGTGCTAAAATCTAATAGTAAACCAACAAGAAAGCTCATAATCATCATTTTCTCAAGATTAGCCTATTGGACTTTGATATCAAGACCAAAATGGTATTAAAGTCTTAAGCCCTTCATAGACTTTCTTGAAATCTATAAAATAAATGACAAGGGATTCATCTTGCTTATTAATGCGATAAAATCCCTTGTAGACATCACAAGTAAAAGTAATATTTGCTTTGCCATCATAACAATTATGCAATGACTAGTAAGGCTAATCATTTTGATTGAAACGCAATTACAAATTTACTAGAAAAATTTAGCATATTCTCTATTTTATTTCGAGTATTTTTCATTCTCTTTATTAAAGCTATCATCATCTAATTTGTCAAAGGGTGGAGGATCATCTATTATATGCATTTCCTTCTCAATACTTAATAAATACATGTTAATTGCTTTCCACTAATTATAGTAATTGGTACTAATGAGTTTATCATTACTAATCTTGACTAACATAAAAATAACATTAGAGATGGTAACTCGATTAACTACCATCTAAATGTAGAATAAAAGAAACATGAAAATCTCTATAACTTAAAAAAATTGATAACATCAATTACTAGAATAATAGTCAAGTTATAACCAAAAAGTGAAAACACTTAACCTACTCAATAGATAGGCTTGGGATAATGGAACAACATCGAAGAAGAAATCAGAGCTTCATAGGATGGTGCATACGCCTCCATACATCTACATATGAAATTAGAGTGAGAAACTAGAAAATTAGATGAGCCACATGCATTGCCCTATTAATCATTAAAATTTGAGTAAACACTAGTTAGCCACTACTGGACCTCCTAAGATAGGCAATGAGAAATAAAAAGGCACTCTCTTGGGTGACTAGAAAAAATAAGAAAGGGTTGCTTATACAGATAACACTTAGGAGAAGCTAGAAAGCAAAAATTATCTTAATTTTATATGTGTTTACTTTGATACCATGATAAAGAAAATGGTATAAAGGAGAATGGTACATTTGATGCATTCACTAGAACATGTATTTATAATCATATAGAAGAGAGTAAAATATAAAAGAAGATAAAGAAGATCCTATCATATCCTAACTAGTAGATTTCTAATTCATAACAGAATGATTTAATCATATTTACAATAATGTCCTAGTTTAACATGCCATAAAAAATATTCTTTGAAATGTTGAACATAATTTATACAAAACCTTTTATGAAAAGAAGCATTATTTAGCTTGTATAAACTATTTTTTAAATTAGCAATAGTAATGATTTCATTATTGACTAGGTCCTATAAAATACACTTGTTAAAAAATGAAGGTGGCGACTATTTTATTATCTTTTATGATCTTATTGATTGAAAGTAAATTATGTTTGAGTTTTGGGATATGTAAAGTGTCTTAGGTTAATTTTAGATGAATGGGAACAATAACAACATATGTGATTACTTGTATGCTACCATCCGATAACATAACATTATTGTTGAGATATAGCATGTAATTGCTAAATAAATGTATAGTATGAGTCATATGAGATATGGCCCTTATGTTAACTATCCAAGAACCCATATTCTTAATAGATTAAGTAAAGATATGGATGCATTCATACCTTCATATCCAGAGATGCTAGTATAACTAACAAATTCTATTGATTTTGGGCCTTACATGTATTTGGCTATCTCATGTTGGATAAAAGGTTATTTTTGAGTTTTAGTTGCTAAAAGAACTACTTTCAAGTTGCAGATCTAGTGGAGAATCTTTAATAATAGCACTAGCTCTTTTTTTCTTCTTCTTCATATCCAAAAACCATTTGAGGTAGCTATGGATTTCAAAACAAACCTCTTAGTATGCCTAGTTTTATCATAGTGACTACATTTCTTCAAAGCTTTTTTTTTCTTTGCATCATTTTCTTTTGTTGAAACCTTGTTTGCATTATTTTGTATATTTCTACTATATATAGTAGACATATTAGCATTATTATTATATGAACTTCTCTCTATTTCACCATACTTAAAATGATTAAATAAGCTTTACTGACACTAAACAAAGATTCTATGATTAATATTTGATTCTTTACATGATTGTATATATCATAAAACACCTAGTTCATCTCAAAGCTTTTTCAACTTAGTAAAATACATCATCACAGTCATAATAGATTGGTTAAAAATCCTAATCTCATGTTTAATTTGATATAATTATATACCATTACTTTTTCCAAATTATTCTTTTAACTCATCTCATAATTGTTTTGCATCAATTACATAAAATGAAAGCTTCAATAAGTTCTTTAGATAAAGATTTGAGGATCCAAGAGATTACCATGGAGTATGTTCTTTTCCATTTCTCAAAATTTGCATTATCTTCACTTGGCATTAGACATCTTCCATTTATGAAGCCTAGCTTGTCTTTGGCTCTAAGTGCAATAGTCATAGTTTTGCTCAAAGGTATATAATTTAGTCCATTTAGAGGAACATTAATGAATAGCACCTAGGTTGATCAACATTTTAAAGGGAAATAAAATTTGTTTCAACGTTTTCATTTGTTTTAGTGTGCATGTTCACCAATATTTCAACTATATAGAAAAGTTGTTTAAAGAACCTACTATAATACCATGTAAAAATGGTGCAAAACTTTATTTTATTTTCATTCATAGTACGAAGGGTATTCTACACATAAAGAGGAATCATAATGAGTTGTAGAAAAGAATATAAAGGAGAATAAAATACATGGGCTAGAAACTAATAAAAGCCCAAAAATGTAATATGAGAAAGTCATTCTTTTCAATTTTAAAAATCTTTTATTCAATTTAGTAGATAATGATCCAACATATGCTTCATATAAAAAATAAAATAAAATATATCACATTTTCTTTATATTTTTACTATTTTATAATAAGAACTAATTTCAAATTAATTGATTCAAAATTTTTTTATATTAAAAAAATTTCATATCCTACATATTCATATTATAGTAATCCAACCCTCTTTACTATCATTAAATTTGAGAAAATCACTTAAAACTTGATAAATCTTAAACTTGTATATTTTATGGATCTTTATAAATATAAAATAAAAAACAAAAATATTAAAAGACAATGAAATTTGATTATGAGAAAAGTTCATAAATATCAACAATCTAACAAAAACATATAAAAAAAAAACAGGGTGGATTTTGAATACATAATTAATTTGATTGAAACCAAAAGCAAAAGTTAAAAATGAGACATGCTAAGCAAGCATACCAAGAAAGGGAAAGGACAAAAGCCGGCAAAGTGGGATTCTAACAGTGATTTACCAGCGCAGCAAGAGACTGAGCGCGAAGGATCAGGAATTGAAGAAGAGAAGAGGAGAAGAAAAGAAAAGAAAATGGGGAGACAGTCATCGAAAATCAGCACCAGCAACAACAACAGTTCAGAACCAGAGCTAGTGGAGCGAAAGAGATTGAAGAAAGCTGCCTTCTCCAACAACTTACTATCCGAAACTCCCGTAGATACTCATTCGTCCTTGGCTCCGTCGAAGACCTTGTTGAAGCACCACGGTGCTGATATTTTAAGGAAGTCTCAGAGAAAGAATCGTTTCTTGTTTTCATTTCCTGGTCTTCTCGCACCTATTGCTTCCGGTGGTAAAATCGGTGAACTCAAAGATTTGGGCACTAAAAACCCTATCCTTTACCTCGATTTTCCTCAGGTTTCTTCTCTTTTTCTCTTAATTTTATTCTTTCCTACTGTTATTGACAGTAATTTTGGTGTATTTGGCTGTTATCACCTCATAGGCGATTATTTATTTTAAAAATTGGTGACTGATTTTAGGTTTTGTGATGATTAAAAAGGGTCAATTGAAGCTGTTTGGGACGATAGTATATCCGAAGAATAGATACTTGTCGTTGCAGTTCTCTAGAGGTGGGAAGAATGTTATGTGTGAGGATAACTTCGATAACATGGTTTGTTCTTATTGAATTTTAATTGTCGACTTTGATTACCTGTTTCTGAAATTTCGTTTTAATTATCGGGATGTCTATATTTCTTTTTTCATGGTTCATAGATTGTGTTTTCGGAAGCATGGTGGATTGGAACAAAACAAGACAATCCAGATGAAGCTCGGCTTGATTTTCCCAAGCAATTTCTTGAGGTTATTTCTCTAGTTTAATCTGTGCAGTGTTATTTTGTTTAAGCTGTATTCTTGTGATGGCTTTTTGGTTTAAAAATACAGGGACAACAAGTTGAGTGTGATTTCAAGGGTGGGGCAGGTGCAGCATCAGCATCTCTAATTAAGCAATCTGTTCATAGAAGTGGTACAAAATATGTAGAACGAGAGTCTCCTGAAACTGAGCTTGAAAGTGATTCATCAGATGATAAACACAATTTGAAAGATCTGAAGGAAACTACACCAGTCCGGCATTCTGCGAGAAATGCTGGAAAAACATTCAAGTACTGGCTTCTCTTTCCTTTTGATTGTACTGCGTTGTTTGTCTTGCATGAATGGTTAATTTTATTTCGTAGGAATATCATTCGTGTAACTTTGAGAGACTCACCTTCTTGTTCAACAGTTCAAAAGAAAAGCTTGTTTGATACAAATCACCTGGCCTTCCAACCATAGGCCTGAAATTCTAAATCACACTGTAGAGGAATGTGAATAATATTTGTGCATATGACATGTACACAACTATTCATTTTGTGAATGAGATACGTGGGGTGTCTTGTACTTTGAACATGACATCTCTGGACATTCTACAGCATGCTGTGGTCGGCTTGCAAATGTTATAAATATTTAAAGACGAGTGTTATTTACATAGGAATGAGAAAAATTGCAAATCATCCAGAATAACGTTTCCAAATTTTTTCTCCCTGACATTTTCTAACAGCTATTGTACTTATCACTGCAGTTCTTAAGTGTTTGTTGTCTTACGTGAATTATGGATATCGAATTAATAGTTGTTAGCAGCTCATTCCATTTTCCATCCTCCCTGAATCAGGTTTACTGATTTTTCTTCTGGAGAATCTTCTGGACAAAATTCTGTCGACAGTATTGCAAATGATGTACCTATGGAAGAAGGAGAAGAAGAAAAGAAGGCAGGCAAAAGGATTTAGATTTAATTGGATTAGACTACCACAGCCAGTTCTTACCACTTTAACTACTCAGTTACCACCATATCAAATTTTTTTTGTTTGGACTTTGATATAGAAATTAAGTCTGTGGGAGTTTCTGTTCAACACCTCAGTTACTACCATGTTGAAGTTTTTTTTTTTGGGTTTGGACTTGTATGTGGAAAATAAGTCTCCCTTCCTGATAAGTGTTTAATTTTCAATGACAGGTAAAATCAATTACTACTTCTGCTATAGTCCTTGACTTCAACAACGAGGATGCTGTAGAAGGGAATAATTTGTCTGTGCATACTCAAGCACCTCCAAAGTCGGAGACCATTTCTAAAAAGCTACCTGAGTCTGTTGTCTCAGCAGCATCTAAAGAAGATGTGTACTCTAATCGCACTTCACTTGTTCAAGCTACCATTTCTACATTATTCAATAAAGTGAATGTCAAAAAGAAAGGGGAAGAAAAGGTAAGACCTTGTAACTTCTATAGTAATTCATGAAAATGCCAGTGTTAGTCATCTTTAACATTTTAACAGACAGATACAGACTCTTTATGGTTAAACTGCTGTTGCTTATTATTGGAAGAACTTTGTTAATAATTGTTGCTGCATGCATATACACTTCTATCCACTGTTTCTTCATTGTGATTTGTATTCTCACCTAAAGATGCAACGCCTTTTACTATTAAATGGGATAAAGTGAACGCATATTCATAAACTTTACAGTTGTCTTACAATTGGTTTTTGTGACCAGAGTAAACGAAGTAGTTCAAGCAAATCCCGATCATCAAAAGGTTTCTTCTTTACCAGTTCCTTTCTCATTACAAAAATCTTTGGGATGTGAAGGTTTTAGCAAAATAATTACTTTTGATGTAACCAGATTCTGGTCAAAAGTTGCAGCATAAGGATTTGAAGAAGACAAAAGATGAGGTGATTGCTAGTTTTGCATTCCCAAGATTCTAGAACCATCGTGTCTTTTGCACATGTTGTCACCTGCTTGATAATTGTGAGACTAAAGTAGGTACAGTTGCTTGCGTAACTAGTATTTGTAATTGCAGGCTAATGAACCTAGAAGAAGAGGAAAAGTGGCTGAAGGGAAAAAATCTGGTTAGTCTCTCTCCCTCTCCCTCCAATCCTTGATATATTATCAACATTATAAGTTTTGATACTGTAAGCTGTCATTAGTTTTTTTATGGGACTCTTTTATTCTTTTCACAAAAATGTAAGATAGAGATAGAGAGAGAAGTATGACAGTATGGAATTTATTGGTTCTATTCCTCTCAATTGCATGAATTCATTCATTCACATGAGGATTCTGATTGGTAAAATTCATGAATTTGTTCATTTAATATACTTAGGCATGCACCTATGATGTTTGAAATTTTTAAATGAATAAAACTTCTTAATGTAGCTAAATATTGATTCTCGTGAAATTGCAGGGAGAGGAATTGAGGAAAAGAAAAAAGTGTATGAGGTATAGCCTGTATATGTTTTGACTATGGCGCATTTATGAACTAGTGGTGCATGTTTAGCTTCTTGATTATTCGCCTACAATAATTGTTTGTGAGATTTGAAGTTGTCCTCCTCTGTTTTCATCGGTGCTTCTGCCTTTCATTCCATTGCCGTCCATATTTCTCTTCATATGGAATTTCGTTAATGGCTTTAAGGAGATAGAAACTGTTTCCTTAAAATAATTCTTTATCTTTTGTCTCAGTATTTGTTGTGTGGTTTGTTTATCCTTAGCATCTTAAGATCCTGTGCAAAAAAAATCTATTAAGCGATGAACAATATTACACAAAATTTGCTGCTTTGAGTTCAACCACTGTTTTCATTTTCTTCATTTGTCTTTCATATATGGATGCACACCATAGTTTCCACTCTAAATGGAGAGAGATATTATGTAATTTAAGCGGTGGGAAGTAAACTAGTCCAATCTTGAATTTTAAGAACTAAAACACCAACTCCTTTTGCTTGGTACAATAAAAAGAAAATTATAAAATTTTCAAAATGTTGTAGTTAGAGTGTGTTGTGTGCTCTGTATTACACCTGGATAGATTCTTAGGCATGCTTCAACAAATGTATCGTGAGTTCTCAAACATGCAGTTATCTCTTTTCCATGCCTTATTAAAAAATTTTCTCAACTTCAGTTAAAATTTGTCCTACTCTTCATCGCAATTTCTTGTCCTTTCCAATATTGCAATCTCTAATAGTCATGCACCATACCGGTAAAATTGACTCACCTTTTATCTTTGTGGTTGGTTGAAGCTTTCTGCTATATGTTTACTGATGACACAATTATTTATCTTATATTACACCCAATGACTAATAGTGTGAAGCAACCTTGTAGGTTGAAGATGATGACATTGAAGAATTCTCGAGCTCAACCCAGGTATGTCATGAATGACCAACTTTTACAATTTCTTGTTGGTTTCTAATTTGTGGCATGGATGTCAATAAATTTCTAGCTCCCATAAAAAATACAATGATCAGAACCTTGCAATATACTCCAATTTTATTTCAAGCGTCCTTTATGGTCATCACACATCCACAAGAGAAGAACAGCAAAATTTTTCTCTTTTTTTTTTTTTATAGTTTAGTCTCTCGGTATACATGCCTTCATGATTTCTCTGTGGACTAATCTATTTGATCACCTTTTTTTACTATTTTAGTAGATGAAATTCTAAACACTTGACATCACACAGCACCCCCCAGTAAGCTGATTAGAGCTCCCAATCTCTCCTCATGATTGAAATTTACTAGAGAAAATTTCATGCTAATACGACAATTTATAGTGACTTTTAAGGAACCGGTATTAATCCTGTTATCATAAGACGTTCCCTTCATTGTTGATCTTGGATTTATGCAAGGTTTTGAAAAGTGCCTAAGACGTAAGGTGCATGAGGTGCTGGCAGTTGTGCCTTGGCACCTAAGAGGCACACCGGTTTCCAAGATGAGGGCTTACGCACATGAGGTGTGAAGCTCAAGGCATGAGCATTACTTTGGAGGTGCAGTAACAGCGTCTTCTGCATGGATATTATGGGCTATTTTAACTAATTTCTCCAGCCCAATTTATCTTAAATAAAAAATAACAGGCCCAACTCAGTAAGTTAATTGATGACAAATAAATATGTCAAAGGCACCTTTCTTCTTCAAATGCTGCAAAATAAGAAAACGAGAAAGGTGGAGAATGATAACAGCTATTCCTTCTTTTTTGTCTACCTATTGTTTTTCCCTTTATTTTAACTTCCTTCATTTCTTCCCTATCTAACAGTTTATATTTGTTCTTTTTCAATTTTGTTGCCTATTGTTGCTAGTTTTTCTTTTTGTCTAGCTACTACCAAATTCTGTTACCAATACAGTTCAACTTGTCATGTTTATCTTTTCCTAGCAATAGGTTTTTCTCTTTTGTCTTTGTATATGTGGATTTCTTTGTAATTATAAATTACAAAACATTTGTTTTAACCTTTTACTTTATTGACTTTGTAACTTCTTTACAATTATGAATTATATATTACAAAAAACTAACTAATATGCCCTATAGATTTTATGTCTGACTTGTTTGATTTCAAGTATTACTTGAATATTACTTGGTTATCATTGTTAATCATGATTTACTGCTCCATTTTATTTATAAATATTTCTTTTACAATATTGTGCCTTGGTTCTTGAGGTGCGCACTTTTGCGTTGCACCTTACGTTTGGGCTCCAAAGTATCTTAGTACTTTGATGCACCTTGCTTTTATAAACTATGGATTTATGAGCGTTTAAACCAAGGTGAAGATAAAGATAAAGATTCTACCATAGCATTTTTATAGGCAAAGCCTGCAGTCTAGCTCTAACCTTGTCATTCCTGTTCTATTTAGTTTTGGTTGGAAATAGTTTATTTTATTCTCATGCACCTTTTCCTCAGGGCACTGAAGAAAGTGATGAAGATTGGACAGCTTGAGATTTGAAATGGATCGGAGATGAGAATTACTTGAATCTTCAAAAAGCCATCTGTGCTATTTGGTTATGGAGGCGTGATAAAGAGGGAGCATACTATGTCAGGTGACATCTTTCCTTGCATACCTGCTTAGCAAATGGCTTATGATATTAATTTTTCCTTTTCATAAACAAGATTGAAAGGCTTCATGAGCTTCCTTTGCCGATTCAACATCAATACCATTATTGAGACATGTACCTTTCCTCAATTCAACTGTCTTAATCTCAACATATATTAATATTTAACTTATTTTCAACCACTTGGGATAACAAGTCTTTCCCAACCTTTAACAATCTTTTCTCGATGAGGTTTTGCATGTACAAAACGGTTAGGTTATGTTTGGTTCAATGATCATTACAATATTATTTGGATGATGAAATAAATTTAATGTAATATGTTTATCAATATCTATGGAATTAAAGTATGTATGTATTTTAAATAAATTTATTTAACATGATTAGAACCAAGTATTTGGACTCAATTGACTTGAGAACTAGACATCAAAATGGTGGATGTAAGATCTAATAATTTTTAATTATAATTTTTAATGAAAAATTTAGAATTTAATTTATTTTGATTAATTACGCTTTACTTATAATTGTTTGGATAATAATGATTATATTATATTATAATTTTGATTATATTGATTAATTATATTGTAATACATTCCTTCCTTTTTATGATTTCATTAAATATTCTTATATTTTAATTTTGTTCATTATTCCAAGCACCTAGGGCTTTTTATTTACATAAATATCTTCAAGGGCCCATAATGTTTTTTTTTTTAAATAAGTACTAGAAAATATAAATTATATTATTAAAAATTATATAATGAAAAATGAGAATTTTATTTTAATAAAAGACTTTTTTTTAAGTTTATCATTTTCTTTTTTATTAATGAAAAAATTGAAATTTTTTTGAATCCATATCATAATAATAATTAAACTTTTATTCTAAAAGTATATTGAAATATACATTACAAATATAATTTATATATTTATTAAAAACTTTTCTCTTGAGTTTTATAAATTGGTTGTAATCATCAACTATCATTTTTCTATGTTTCAAAATTTTTCTATTTTTAATACTTGAACTTATACTATTATCTTCATAATAATTTTAATTTTTTTTATTTTTTTCATTTTTTTATTATTCAATAAATTAATTCATATTTTCTTTAATTAAAATATTAATTATAATAATTATATCTGATCATGGTTTTGTTTTTCTTCCTTCTTTCTACATCCTTTGTTTTTGATTTTGGATTTATGTTTTATTTTTTAATTTAGCTTGTTATATATTTTTTTAATTTATATTTTATTTTTTAATTTAGGTTCTTATATGTTTCATCAAGGAACTTAAAAAATATTTATCAAAATCATACTTATTATCTTATTTTGAGTAGCATGTGTTCCACCATCAATTTATTTATTATTGTTTTGAAACATTAATTTTTATTTTTATTTTGATTTTTAAAATGTTTAGTTGTTTATGCAACATGTATTATCTCATTACCTTTATTCATTTCTTTTATATTCAATATTTTAGAAAAAAACTTATGACAAAAAAGAAGTTTCAATAAATGGTTTGTAGTCTTTTTAGTAATATAATAAGTAAATTATTTGGAATTTTTTATTTTTTATTTCAATAAATTGTAAATTTCAATTTTGTGTTTTATGCTAAATATTTGATAAAAATTTACAATGTGTAGTGTGTAGAACAAGTTCAAGCAAGCATTTTGTAATGTTGTAGTAAACTTTTGTAATCTTTTAGTAATTTTAAATAAATTATTTATAATTATTTATAAAACTAGTTATATATCAATTATTTTTTATTCAAATAAATTTTATGTTTTAATTTTTATTTTTGTACTCAATATTTTAGAAGAATATAAAATTCAAAAAGAAAGCTTCCACAAACATTTTTGTAGTCCTCATAATTAAATTATTTATAACTCTTTATAACTAATTCAGTTTTTAATATTTTTATTTCAACAAATTTTAATTTTTTGTTACTAAATTATAAATCAAATTTTGTAATTCTTTCTTAAACTTTTTGAAATCCTATACAAATTTTTAATAAACTTGTTGTAGTCTTCTATGAAATTAGCTATATTTTTAATATTTTTAATTTTAATAAATTATAAAATTCAGCTTTAATCTGTTTTTTGTACTTGTTTTTTTAGAAAATTTATGACATAAAGGAAAAGATTTAGTAAATCTTTAAGATTAAAGTATTTATTACCTCATCACTTAACATATAATCTTTTTTACATAAATTAATTTATATCAAGTTATTATTATTATTATTATTAAAAAAAAAAAGAGGTCACATGAAGTAAAAATGCAATATACAAATGTATTTTAAATAATGATAATAATTTCATAAATAGAAAATTAGTAAATAAATTAATTGAATTAAATCTAAATTTTTAATAATTTAAAATATATTACATGTATTTTTATTGAATAAATAGTCCTAAATGTAAAATGGGAAGAGAATGATAAAAAAAATAAAAGAGAAATTGAAATTGAATGATAAAATGATATTAAAAATAGAAGAAATATTAAAATTTAAACAGAAAATATATAATAGAAATTTAAACGTAAAGAGAAAATAATATCTTTGTAAAAAAAAGTGAATTTGATAGAATTAAAAGAAAAAGATAAAAAATAGTAAAAAATATGGTAATTTTAAAAAATCAAAAGTGAAAAGTTAGGTATTTGTGTGATCATCTTTTTTTCATAAGTTAATTAAAATACTCTTATATTTTAATTTTATTTATTAAGATATTCAGATAATTATTTTTTTATAAATTATGAATAATTTATTATCAATCTTAATGTATTTTTTTTGTTAAATTTGATTATATTTTTACCCTTAAAATAATTTTAAATCAAATATTTAATATTTTTATAGTTTAATTCCTTAGATTCTTGAATCAAATTCTATTTTTTTAATCAAATTCATTATCTTTACTTTGATTTTTTTACCTTTTATTATTGTTTAAAAGACAATTTTATTATTTCTAAAATCTATATTTACTTTAAAAGTATAAAATAAAAGTCAAAATTAACATAAAAGATTTAATGATAAATGAAATACAAAATTAAAATATAAATGTATTTCAATGAGGTTGTAAAAAAGAAATAATGTCTTCATAATTAGATTCTAACAATCATAAAAAAGTTAATAATTTATCCTTCAAGCTCATAAAAGAAAATAATATGAAAATGAGATGTTATTCCACTATAATAGTACATGATTACATAATTTATTTTCTTACATATATGATGATTTGATGGCATGATTAGAATGTAAAATTGAAATAGGATTATGAAATTATTACAATGATCAATACATGACTCGTAAAATCTAGACACTCTCATTATGCAATTATACTTAGCATAAGTTAATTTACTTGGTAAGGATGTTGTACAAGAGTAGCAAAGCTTGATTAGAATATGTAATCATGGATGGTTAAAGGAGGATCATGTCTTACACTTGTATCAAAGTTTAGGTGGCTAACCCATATTTTTTTTCCTTTTTTATATAGATTGACATGTATCTTGATTATGGGTTGTCTATTCACCTATTATAAACTTATGATGGATTCAAATATCAGTATTGTTTTCATTTTATTTATTGGTAGGATGTATTAGTTGTTACAATTGTAAAACTAATACTCTTTAATATTATTTATGAATGTTAAGGATGATCTTCAAAAATTATTATGTTTATTATTTATTAAACTAACTTATATAGAGGTGACAATTTAAATAAATGATGTGTATTTTAAGTTTTGATTTTTAGTGAAGGAATCTAAAGTATATTTTAAAAGAATGATTTTACATGAAGAGATTTAAATGATATTAAAGGAAATACAATTTTTATTTATTTTGAAAATATGGTTTCTATTAATTTAAGGGATTTAAACTTCTCAATTATTTCATTCAAGTTTATGATTTAGAAAAGGTAGTTATTATATACTTAATAATAAAAATGTTTATCAATTTCATTAACTTTATTGTTGTTATATTTTACCTAATTTTTAAATGATTCACAATTGAAAGGTAGAATGATATTTTTAGTTTTAAAGAAATGATTTATTAAAGGTAAAATTGTAGTAATATTTTGGTAATACACTTGATTAAATTACAACGTAGGGCCTTCTATTAATTAATTATGGTATATTACTTAGAGTATTATATTTAAAACCTTCATCCAACAAAATATGATGCATACACACACTAAGATAAATTCTTTTTAAATCAAAAAAAGTATAGCCAATAATTCTCTTGTATGCTTTAAATGTGCCAAGCATAATATGCAATTATGTCTCATCATCAATTATAACAATGTTTACTATCATAAGGTAATCAAGATTAAAGCTCAAGTGAACATGCTTCAATTAAGAAGATATGGTTTCAGTTTTGGTATCATTTTTTATTTTGGTACAAAGTTCAGAGCATGAGTATGCTTGGCTACTTAACAAAGTTACAAATCAAATTTATTTTTTTATTCTAAAGAATTATTTTCTCTATGTTATCATCTTTTATCTTAGTCTATATAGGTTGTTTAATAATAAATGTGCTTATGAGATTTTCTACACACTTATTAATAACATCAAATATGTCAAGCTAAGAGCAAATCTCCATAATCAAGGGTTGTTTCAATAGTTTAAACACATCATACACCTCTTTTTCATCTCTCACTTTCAAAATCAATTTCATACATCCTTCATATCAATGAGTTCATTTGTTATCCTCAAAAAAGGGTGATCAAGTAAAATAAGAATGTAAAGATCTTCCTCAGTATCCATAATCACAAAGCTTATTGATATCATAAAATTTTCTACTAAAGTTAGCACATCTTTTAAAACTTCTAAAGGATGCTTAATAGATTTGTTTATCAATTAAAGTACCATGATGGTCATTTAAGCTCTCCAATATTCGATTGGTTGCATATAAAGGTAGCTTGTTGATTAAATTAAAACATTTCTCAATTACGGTTACAAGACCATATTATTCCATCTTTATATGGTTTCTTGAGATAACTTCAAATAGTTAGGAATTTCTCTTAGAGCTTATGAAATAATGTGAAATTGTATAAAAATCTTCAAAGAAGCTCTTAAATTGTTCATTCAACTTCTTTTTAATGAATTGTTAAGGGAATGGAAATAAAAAGGTTTTACTTATATATATGAAATTGGCTTCGCTTTATCCTTATTTTTTAAACTTTATGTTGGTGCTTGAACAAATTTTATGATAGGTCTGATGATATTTTTTATCTCAAGCATTGCATCCTCATATTTATGTTGTTATTTTTGGATAATTTGATCAAGTTATTCTTTCATGACTTGATTATTAACTTCACCTATAGTAGTATTTTCTTCATTTATTTTAACAATTATCTTTCTTTTCATATCCAATGTACCCTATTTAACCTTTTAATCACCTCGTAATTTGAGATCCTACAATCTAATTTCCTTACAATGTTCTCTTAATTTATTTCAAGTTAACTAGGTAAGTTTCCACAACCTTTGGAAAATAAAGCAACAGTTTGGCCAATATATGTTTCCATCATCTAGTTATAAGTGATAATTTGGTCTATTTTTTTTAAAAAAATGCTTGAAAAACTCCTCATGTTGCTAAGTACTCTTGATTTTTCAAGTAATAAAACTTTCAAGAAGTGTTTTAAGGTCAAACTTTGGTGTTACAAATACTGGTTGAACTTAAGGTTGTTTAGTGAAAAATCATATGAATTTTAGGGTTTGTTTAAAGGCTATTATTGTTGCTAATTTGCTTGATTAGTCTAAATGAAAATAGGATGACTATACCAACTAGGATTATAAAAGTTAGAGTTTAGGTTGTTAGTCAATCCTTGCTTAAAATTATTTTTAAGATAATAACACGTGGGGTTTAACAGATTTGATTCATTCAAATCTTTTTATTCCAGTAGCTATTTATCTGTTTGTATTTTGAATATTTTTGTATTTCAAATTCATGATTTGCTTGATCCTAAGCGACTTATTTGTTTTTTTTGTTACACCTGTATCTATAAGAGCATCAGTTACTCTCTTTGAATAGAAGATAACTACAATCATTTTGCTCTTATTTTTAAATTTTATCACAAGATAATTAACCTACTTACTAAAAGAAATATGACTTGTTCTACAACAATCACAAACAACCTATTGAATTGAATTTATGTTATCTTATGTCTATTTTTGCATATAGTTTTGAAGCTAATGAGATGCTTTCTTCTCTTGGCTTGCTTACTAGAAGAGTATTCCATACTTAAAGGACGTTCTAAGAGAAATATTACCTATTATATAAAAATCACAAATAATCAGTTGAACTTAATTTATGTTATCTCATATCTACCTTTGTATATAGTTTTCAAGCTATGCTTTCTTCTGTTGAGCAAGTATGAACTCCCTTTAACCATTGATATTTCTAATATGTTTTATTATGCTTCAAGAACTACATCACCATTTCTAATATGTAGTTTTTCATCTTGTTTATCTATTCATAAATACTAAGTAACTCAATAAAGGAGAAGTGATAATCATTTCAATTTTGTTAAATTAAACAATTTATAAATGAATCATAGAAAAATAATAGAGTATCTTAAAAATTTCTTAAACATTTCATCGCTACCAAACGTGAAATTTAATTCCTTGTTATTGTACTTCCAAATCATTATGTAAAGGCCTCCATTGGATTGGTCTGCATATATATCTTTTTCGTTTTTTCTTTACATCAAAATTAAATATTAGAAAAGAAATTAAAAATAATTGGAAACTTAGAATAATATAGAGTTAAAAATAAAGATCAAAATGAGATACATTGGTTCAATTATACATACGAACAAATAAAAAATCAAAGTGAATGATATCATACAAATTGCCTCAATTTAGATATTGATATAATATAGGCAACAAATTTTTTCACATTTGAATAATACAATGGAAATAAAAAGTAATAAATTTTGAGTTCTATAAACTGTATAAGAGAGAATATGTAAATATAATCATGGTATGATTAAATTGTTCAAAAATCAGCTTAAATATGGATATACCCTCATGTTTCTATAATTCAGTATGAACAGGGATTTGACTCCTTTATGTATGTCTTCATGCTGGAATTTCTCCAATGAAAGGCTAACTTTACCAAACAATTATGACAATTAACATTATGTATGTTTAAGAGCAAATATGTAAAGATAATAAAAGGATAATAGGCTGCAATGTAACAAATTAAAATAAAAAAAAGTTCAAATATGTTTGAATATTTAAATTTAAAATAACTTTATCATTTTGTCTCTTTATTTTTCAAAGATTTGCCTTTTTCTATTTCAAGTTTGATTAACCTTCAAACTTCAAAATTCATAATAGATAGAGTAATTTTATTGATTTCATATAAAATAAAACCTAGTAATTGATGTTAAATATGCTCCATGGGAAGCAAATAGATAGTAATTATATGACAATTTTCTTATTATAATCTAATTAAATATTATGAACTTTCCAAAGTCATGAACATAAACTTATTATATGTAATCCTTTAAAAGCAATTAAAATTCTCTTTCAACAATTGTACATTCTCATCCTTTCATTTCATTTTACAAGGAAGGCTTCAATTTCATTTGATAAATGTATAAGACACCAACACCTCAAGCATAAATAAAGAGTCAAACTTACTTTCATATCTCGTAGTCAAAACACTACTACTTGTTTAGTTAGGATTATAATCTTTTAAGGACCATAAGATTTAATCATGAATTTTGAATTTGTATGTGAAATAAATTAAATTGAAAAAATTATCATCGTATAAATCATTTAGCTTACATGAAATCACATACATGTGTGAACTAATAAGAACGTAAATTTATACCCATAATTAAGTTAATTATAAATTATTTAAAATAATTATAAATTTATGAAATAGATATGGTACTATATAAAATGTCGTATTATTGGATATTGAATTTAATTATGGATAATAAGAAACTCTAGCAAATAATAAATACAGTTTAATGTAATATATCATATTTGTCTTAAAATTGAAAAATTTTGAAAAATATATTAAAAAAATCTCTCTTTTTTTAATGTTCTAATGAAATTGGATTCGCAAAATTCTTTATCAAATAATGTTTTTGAAGGTCTAATAAATATTTAATATAAGATTTATAATGATAAAAATATCAAAAGGGGTAAAAATAAGTTATTTATATATATAAAAAATAAAGATATTGTTAGACCCATGATTTTGATGTGCGTGTTTTGTGTGAGTCAATTTAAGTTATTTGCAATTTAAAATAATTTTTTTTATATGTGGTACGGGCGTACCACTTGTGTTTGTTGTGTGGTACGGTCTTACGGTTGACCGTACCAAGCCAGATTGACTTTATTATGTGTGGTACAGGCGTACCAATTCTTTGTGTTGAGTGGTACGGGCATACGGCTCACCGTACCAAGTTAGCTTTGTTTCCTTAAGTTTGGTACGGGCGTACCAAGGTTTGGTACAGGCGTATCGTTGCTAGTAGAAAATTTTGTTTGTCAGGAAATTAAGTTTGGTACGAGCATACCAATGGTGGTATAGGCATACCATTGCTCGCAGGAATTTTGCTTGTCAGTAGATTTGCTTCTTTACGGGCGTACCAATGGGTGATACGATTGTACCAAGTTTTTGCCTTATGTTTGAATCTGTGTTTTTGAATTGGTACGAGCGTACGGAAACTGTATGGCCATACGTAACTTTCTAGATTCAATTTAAACACTGTCTAACAGTTCTATTTGACAGAACACATACACTTTATTTTCAAATCTAACGGCTATTTTTGTAGAGCAAAGATTCCTTTGAGCTTCAATCTTCAATTGCAAGTAAGTCTACTTATTGTATTATAATTCTAGCATTATAAACTCTCTTTATATCGTATTCCCACAACCTAATATTGAGTTTTGTAATTATGGATTGGTGTGAGACTAATGCTTGGGCATTAACTTGTACTTGAGAGTTTAATTGATGTGAGATTGTTATTGTTATAAGGGTTTGAGTGTGAGCTTGAAAACACTGGAGTTAAGATTTGATCGAGGAATCCTTTATGTAATCAATTAATTGTGATTAATGGAACCCTAAACTTAGGAGAAGTAGACGTAGGCAAGAGTTAATGTCAAACCACTATAAATTTCACACATGTTGCCATACTTCTGCTGGGATTTCATTTGGTATCAAAGCATGGTGCTCAATTATGATTAGAAGTAACATTGTAGAGTAAAAGATCCCATGGCAACTCAAAGCATTGAAAGCCAATCATACACAAGACCCCCCTTCTTTGATGGCATGGATTATCCATATTGGAAGCATCGAATGGAATTCTTCTTGGAAAGTGATGGTGTTGATTTGTTCTATCTAATTAAGAATGGGTTTCCTTCTCCAACAACTACAACGGATGGTGTTATAACTATCAAGCCCAAGGAAACTTGGACATGAGAAGAATTCAAAGCAAATGTAAGGAATAAAAAGGCGATGAATATGCTTTACTGTGCTATTAGTCATGAGGAATATGGACGAGTTTCTCATTGTGTCAGAGCAAAGCAAATATGGGATACCTTGGAGACTCATCATGAAGGCATAAATCAAATCAGAATAAAGAAGATTTAGCTTCTAACTCATCAATATGAGTTGTTTATAATGAAGGCAAATGAGTCAATTTCTGAGATGTACAACCACCTTATTATGATCACCAATTGTCACACCCATATTAGAGACCCTAGGAGTTTGGTATATTACATGTATAGGTGTGTATGTGCATGTGCATGTGTATGTGGTACGATGTAATTATGTATGTATATGTATGTTTGATGTATTTATGCATATTGATTATGGTTGTGCATGTGATACTGTCGCCTTATTGGGAAGCATGACTTCTCAGCTGAATGAGGGACAGTTGTTTTAATGTGTTTAGGTTGGGTTGGAGTGTTTCTTGTAGGGTTAGAAGTATGTTTTGGCAGGTTACTTTGTTGAAAAGGTTATTTTTGGCACGTGTCCTGGTTTTGTATAGGTGGTACGGGCGTACGGATATCCGTACGGGCGTACCAAGCTTGAGGGATTAAGGGTTTGGCATTCCTAGAGACGGTATGGATGTACCAGATGATGGTACGGGCATACCATTACTCACAGGAAAAGTGGTTTATCAGGAAGTTCTAAGTGGTACGGGCGTACCATATGGGCGTACAGGCATACCACTGCTCACAGTAAAACAGGACATCAGGACTTTTAGTTTGGTACGAGCATACAATGTTCCGTACAGCCGTACGCGACTTAAAAGTCAGTTTTTAAAAGGATAAGCTTGGACTTTTCTTTGACTAAACACCTTCTTAAACCTTCTAAACCCTTTCACACTTGATAGAACAGTAGACCTTCATTTCCTTTGCTATTTTTCTTATGTGAAGGCTTGGAAAAGTGAAGTTAGCTCGGGTTCGACGAATAGACGCTAAAAGTAGCTTTAGTACATGTTTGTGCTAGTTTGGGTTAGATGTGTTTGAGTTTATGCTAGCTTGTAATAAGTGGTCTATGTGCTATTCTACTTGCTTGAAGGCCAAGTAAGGCCTCGAAAATGGTATTGGAGGATTCTATCCTCGTATGTGATTATGTATTTATGATATGAGCTTGATGGTTGTTTCGAAAGGCATCTCCTACTTATTATGTTGCATTAATTGATTGTTTATAAGCACGAACATGACATGAGGGTTTTATTGAAAGAAAAGAGAGAGAGATGATAAAAGAAAGGCATGTTGGGTCATATATTACAAGATCCCATAATGGGATCGTATATATTTTATTGCCCTCCTTCGGGAGTTGAGTCTCGAGACATAGTGTTTAAAAGAAAATGGGGTTTAAAAACCCAGATAGTAAATGCACTCCTTCAGGAGTTGAGTACCGGTACATACAGGGACCCAGCATGGATAAAACCTGTGCACAATGGAGAGCAAAAAGGAAAAGAATGTGAGCGATATAAAGGAAAAAGGGACGGGTGCAAGGCATGACATTACATTCTCTCATTTGGTCTATCATATGCTTGTGTATTGATTATATGTGATTTCTAGCACCACTGAGTCTTCGACTCAACATTTATCAATTGATGGATGCAAGTTCAGAGCATTCTGTAGAGGGACCAGAGCAGCGAATAGATTGATCAGTTGAGAGTTGGATTCTACAATAATCCCATTCTCAAGGTGGTTCTGGATGGCCGAGCATGCTCCTCTTTAGTTAGTTTTGTTATGGTTGTAGCTTATACTAATCATATTAGTAGTAGACCCTGGTATAATATGTATTTTAGTGGTGATTATTGTAATTATCCGAACCCTTGTATGTATGTATTCATAATGAAAGAATCAGTGTTTCAAAGGGTTTTGATCAATGATTTAAATGGTTGTATGTATGTAAGATATCCAGGTTTTAATTCTGTATGCTACGATCCTTGCACCACCATTGTACATACGTTCCCATACGACGTTCATATATATGAGTTACGTATCCCTTATAGTATATGTAACGATTTTCCGTACGGGAAGTTGTTGTATATACTACGGGAGCATGTTACTCCAGGTATGGGCTGGGTGTGACACCAATTGATTAATGAAATTGGGTAAAATGTACCAAAAGGAAGACATCAACAATAAGATCTTGCGGGTGTTGCCTAAGAAGGATTGGGAGGCTAGAGTGACCTCAATTGAAGAAGCAAATGATTTATCAAAGAAGGAAGATAAAAGAAGAGGGATAACACTTAAAGCATCAAAAGAAGAAGATACCTCTTCAACAAGCGAAGGAGAGATTGATGATGAAGTTGCCCTCCTTTTCAAACGTGTCAAAACTCTTCTCATGAAAAAGAAGAAATTCAAAAGAGATTACAAGAAGTTATTTGAGGTAAGATGGGACTTGAATCAAAGGGATAATTTTTGAAGGAATCAAGCCATTTGCTATGAGTGTAACAAGCCGGGACATATGAGGAATGAATGCCCTCACCTTAACAACCATCAAAGCCATTCAAAAAGAAAGCATTGAAGGCTACATGGGATGATGATAGCGAGACCAATGAGGAGGTGTCCAGTGATGAGGGAGCAACCAATCTTTGCTTCATGGCATTCTTGGATGACGAGAAGGATAAGGTAACTACATCATCTCAATCTTATTATACTAATGATGATTGTGATGATGATGATGATGATGATGAGTGTGATGCATTAGAAGAACTCTTAGGAAAATATGAAAGTTTAGCTAGGAAGCATCAATCTCTTAAGAATAAACATGCATGCATGATAAAAGAGAAAAATGCTTTGCAAAATGAATTTGATTCTTGTAAAATTAAGCTTGAAAATGTTGAAAAAGAAAACAAGTCTTTGAAGAATGAAAATGCTAAACTTTTACAAGAAAAGGATTTATTGAAAGATAACTTATCTAGGTTTGAATAAGGTGAAGTTAAAATTGATTTTATTTTAAAACACCAAAAACTTCGTGGCAATAAAGAAGGTATTGATTTTAACCAAAACTCTTCCTACACCTCTAAAGGCATGGTTTTTGTTAAAGCATCTACCTCAACATAAAAACCAAAGGATTTCAAAAAGAAACATGTTCATCCTATGAATCATAAAGTACATAAGCATAAAGTATATCATTGTTCATGTTCATGCAATCATAATCATCCTCATGCATTCAAAAGAAAGTATGTGCATAATCATTCTAGATTTAAGAATGTCATGTGTCATTATTGCAATAGAAAGAGGCATACTACCAATAGATGCTTCATTAGGAAAATGCATTGGAATGATGACATAAATGCTTCTAACCCCCAAAGACCTAAATACATTTGGGTACCTAAAAAGAAATGAATGTATTTATGTTTGATAGGTTTACTTGAGCTCAACGATAAGTGTCAACAAATTGTACCTTGATAGTGGATGTTCAAGGCACATAACCGGAAACGTAAGCCTATTCTCAAACTTAGAACATTTTGATGGAGGTAATGTCACCTTTGGAGACAATGCCAAAGGTAAGGTTGTTGGAATTGGTAAGGTTGGTAAGAATTCTAACTTCTCTATTAATAAGGTTTTGCTAGTTGAGGGATTGAAACATAACTTGCTTAGTATTAGTCAATTGTGTGACAATGGATACAAAATTGTTTTTAATCTTAAAGGTTGTTTCATTTATAGGATTAATGATGATTTATTAGTATTCCAAGATGATAGGGTAGAAAATGTGTATGTAATTGATTTAGATTCTTTCGCTAACAAATATGTGAAGTGTCTTGTTTCTATAAGTGATGACTCGTGGATTTGGCATAGAAGGCTTGGGCATGCTAGCTTCAAAATCATTGGTGATCTCGAGAAGAACGAATATGTGGTAGGACTTCTAAAGATCAAATTTGCTAAGGATAAAGTATATGAGGCATGCCAAATGGGAAAACAGGTAAAGTCCTCATTTAAGGTAAAGAACAAGGTAACTTCTTCTAAACCTCTTCAATTGTTGCATATGGATTTATTTGGACAAACTAGAGTAGCTAGTTTAGGAGGTATGCATTATGCACTTGTCATTGTTGATGATTACTCTAGGTTTACTTGGGTTTCTTTTATAGCTCATAAAGATGATCTATTCAATGTTTTTCAATCATTAACTAAAAGAATGCAAAATGAAAATGGTTATTACATTTCTTCAATAAGGAGTGATCATGGAAAAGAATTTCAAAATGAAAGTTTTAAATCATTTTGTGATTTGCATGGTATTCATCATAACTTTTCATCTTCTAGAACTCCTCAAAAAAATGGGGTAGTCGAGAGGAAAAATTGAACACTTTATGACATGGCACGTACAATGCTCAATGAGTATCAATTACCTTTGTACTTTTGGGCCAAAGTGGTCAACATCGCTTGTTATGTCACAAATCGAGTTCATTTAAGATCGATTTTAAACAAAACTCCTTATGAACTATGGAATAGTAGAAAACCAAGAATTTCATACTTTAATGTATTTGGTTGCAAGTGCTACATTTTGAACACCAAGGATAACCTTGGGAAATTTGATTCAAAAACTGATGAGGGTTTATTCTTAGTGTAACACCTTCTCCCGATGAAACATGCCTCCCGTAACGTACTTATCAACCTTCCTCGACGAAAGCCAATAAATACGCTACAAGGGATTAACTTTCCTTTCATTCAAATCATAGTAAAAATTTTGATTTTTCTTTTTTTTT
>CANYBF010534243.1:0-39413 GCA_948192965.1 Dalechampia spathulata | reverse complement strand
GAAGCTTTCAGGAATAATTCCACAAAACCTATTAGTGTTAATATGGAACAATGCAACATCGGTTAGAAGCCCCAATTCAGAAGGAAGGTAGCCAGCAATATCAGCTTGGTTAATATCGATGCCAGCGACCACACTTAATTTTGGATCATCAACTGCAGCGGCGCAGAAAACACCAGCATACTCGCACACATTAGGGCCATTCCAATTACTTGTTGTGTTAAAAGGATCAGAGTAAATGGCAAGTTTCCAAGCCTGGAGGGCAATGTATGCATTCTTCAACCTTGGATTACCAAATGTCAATGATTTCACATCAATCTTTTGCTCAAGATTATTCTCAGGAGATTTCAAAGAAAGAAGTTGGCGGTGGGTGATGTAGGATACTTCAGCATCAGTTAGGGCAAAAGAAAATGAGAAGGAAAAAGAAGAGACAAATGCAAAGAAAAAGAAACAACCCAAAGCTCTTAGAAGATTCGCCATTGCTTGCTTGTTCTGCCTTGAACACTCACCCCAACCTTGTTTTATAGAGGAGAAAGAAGGATGGAAAAATATATGAGGAGTAGAGAGAAAGAAGGCTTCCAACCATGAAAATAGCACGGAAGGAATCATCCAAATTTAGTCGGTGAAAAGCCTGGAAACTAGTTCCATAACAAATTGGTTTTGCCTAATATTAGAAACAAAAGTTCCTTAAATTATGGTCTTTCTTTTAACTAATCTATGTTAAGAAGTTTAGAACTAATGGTTTCTCGAGAATCACTCTCGTCTCGCCTCTTCTACAGAAAAATAAAAAATAAACCAATGTTTCTAAATTTTTACATTCAAATGTTTCATGGCTTGTTGCTAAAATTTAGGTTAGAGGAAAACCTCTTTTCCTTTTTCACAATAATTGATAATTGGCAAGACCTGCTGCCAATTTTGCGTTTGTTTTTTCATAACTATATAATATATTTGTATGTGTTAAATGTAAAGCATGCTAAACATAATAATTTTTTAAGACCGAAAAGGTCTCATAACTTATATCTAATGAAGATTTTGATTGAAAACAATTATAATTCATCAAATTGAAGTATGATACTAAATGAACAAAATTTGATATTAAAGTATAGTTTAAAAAGAAAATTAATTCAAATAAAATTGATATATTAATTAGAAGGTTTTCTTTTGTAAAATCGACATATTTGAAAATATTTTTATATCAAATAACTGTTTTAGAAGCATGTAATACCTTATACATATTATGTTTATAGAATCTTAATAATTCATACAACAGATGTACTAATTAATTTTTTTATTGCGTTATTGTAAATGTTAAACAATAATACTAAATGTAAATGTTCCCCATTTCCCCATGATATAAAAGTTTATTTTTTTTTTTTGTATAAAATAGGAAAGCAAATAACATAGATAGAAGTGTCTGATGTTGCATAATTTTTTTCTGTCTCTAAATTATTAGTGTTCATTATTTTTGAAGAGAACAAATAAAATATGTGTTATTTGATTGTTATTTGTAATTAGAAAGAGCTTTGTTGTGTATTTATTAAATGAACAATAACCATTTTCTTGGAGTCCTATTTTGATTTTCATGATCTCTATGTCTATGTCACGAAAGATACATTTAATAAAATTTGCAGTGTAATTGTGAATTGTCATCCAATATTGGCCCCAATGTCTACCATGTCATTACTTTTATTGAAAAGCTGTATGGCACAAATGTTATGACCCGTCATCAGGAGAAACTTTTTCATACAGCTTGGCATTCTTATGTTGCTCAGGTTTGAAATGAAGTGTATAAACATGCTTTGTATGAGTTAAATATCAACAGAGCTATTGTATAGTTGTATAAAAATTGGAGTCCTTCCAAGTTATTGGTTTTGGCTGAAGAACAAATTTATTCTAAAGAGCAATGTTACTAACTCATTTCCTATTTTGACCAACTTCAGGAAGAACTTGTGTACAAATGAATGAGGATGCTAAAAGGTAGTAAGTATTGGGTAAAGATTGATGTTTTTGATAACTTCATATGGGTTTGCTAGTTTGTAGAAAAGTTTTGAACTACATAGACTACAAGCTATCAAATTGTTTTCTATGATTAATAATTTAAACTAAGAAAAGTTGAAATGAATTGAAACGTCAAGTGATAAGAGAAAGACCTCATAGAAAGTAGGAAATAGGATTGTAGATTAGTGTTTCCAAGCTTACTAAGTATCAAAATTATGATGTGATTTGGCAATGAAATTTGTGAGTTGTTGAGTTTTGCATTCATTTTGTTTAAAGCGATGAAAACACATCCTGGACAGTAAGACAATGAAGAGCAAACGTATGGAATTGATTTTATGTGTATGTATAGGATAATAAGGTGTTAAATGACTCTGTAAATTATTAAATTTTTTAATAATATTGAAAGGGAAGTTCAAAAAGAGTGACAACAATGTAAAGAAAGTGAATGGAATGGACTTGATGAATTTCTTGAAAGAATGTTTTGTTGGCAATACTCAAGTTAATCATGGTGTAAAATTGAGGTAAGGCGCTAGAATGTTATTGAATTAATAAGCACCAGTTTTGATTCCATGTTCCTGGAATGAAAGAGTCATCTTTCCTGTTTTAATATTCAAATTCTTGATTGAAAAGTTGTTATATCTCGATATCAATTACTGAAAACGTGTTGGTCTCATCTTTTTTCCCCTTTGTATAACTTATGATAGTGTATCAAAATATATGCCAAATGTCAATTTTTTTAAAACATTGTATTTCTATTTTATGTTTCACCAAATCATCCATGGATTCCAGTCAAATTTGTTAACATGAAATTGATATGGCAACTAGATATCATATCAATATCCACATTAGTATTATGTTTCTTATTTTATATCAAAATACATAGAGAACTTTGTTAGTTATTTCAAAAATTTAATATAATGAATAATTACAAATTAATTCACATATACTCATGCCTTTTAAAAAATAATTACACTATCTGATACATAATTTTAACATAATCAAATATTAAAATAAAAAGTTTCATCATATTTTACTTATTATTTAACAAATTATGATATTTATGATATTTTTTTTATAATTATTTAATTAATAATTTGTGATTGTTTCTATATATATAAAAAATGTAGATTACAAAATTCTTTTTTGATAAATATTGAAAAGGTTATTTCAACAAATACTTTTAATACATGTCAACTTTGCACTCTTGATCATAAATTTTTAAAAAATTAAAATAAAATTAAATCATATACTTTCATAAAAATAATTTCATTTCATATTAGATTAAAGATTAATTTTTTCATTATTTTTATTTTTATTTCTTAATTTTTTTTAATATACATTATTTTTCATGTATACATATACAAATGATTGTAAATTATTGATTAAATTATAAGAAAATATGATAAATGTTAAATAGAACACCATTTGTTAAAAAATAAACAAAGTACGATAAAATATTAATTTTAATTATTAATTGAGTTCTATAAAATTATTAGTTAAAAAATATAAGTATGTATGAATTAATTTTTAACTATTCATTATATGAAATTTTTATTTAAAATGGAGAGTGTCTTTTTTGAAACAAATGATAAGATTCAATACTCATTTTAATATAAAATAAAATAACATGGTGCTGATAGAAATTAATAGAAATACAAAAAATTGAGATTCAATACCCATTTTGATATATTGTCTATAGTTTGGTACCATTGAGGGATAGTTACCCTATTTAACTACTTGCAATTTTTAACTTAAATTAGCTTATAAGAAGAAAGTGTTTATAAACTAATTTTTATCAACTGTACCAAGTGAGCCCCTAAACATGGTAAATGATTATTAGGGAATTATGCACCCTTAATGAAAAGAACTTGTTCTTGTTTCAGGTATAATTAAATTGACATGAAATTTTGTTACATTTGTCCATAACAGATAATCTCCTGCATGGCTCAAATAATGGTTAGAGGGATGTTAATTGTTGGTAAAGTTTGCGTCAATTATCCTCTAATAAAGACAAATGAGTTCAACTATAATATAATGTTATAGATGCGCATGTGGGTTGAACATACTATAAGATTAGATATGTGCATCTCTTAAAATTAATTAATTTTCAAAGAATTTATAATATTTAAAGTCCTATAAATGATATTAAAATTGATGTCATGGGTTTGACTCCCAAAAAGAATAATTGCTGGAAAGAGATTGTTAGCAAGGTTTGCATATATGAGTGTTTTACATTAAAGGATTTGTAGTTAAAAGCAATGGTTATATTGCTTGTCGTAAGTGGACATTTCTTTTTGGAACTCATGACCCACTGGAATGTAATTGCTAGATTTGCTTGATTGCATTTAGCTTTCATATCATCTATTATTCGATCTATCAATGATATAAGAATATATAATATATATCTAATAAATTAAAATAATTTTTCTCTCTTATAATTAAGGTATAATAATAACATATATTTAAATTTATCACTTCAAATAAAATAACTAACTTTTCTAAACATATATGAAATTGAGAGACTCTCTTTGTTTGGAATTCAAGAGATGTTAACTTTCTTAAGACTTGACCAATTTGGTTGGCTTTCATTCATTTTGTCATGATATTCTTCTCAAGTTTTGGTTGTATCAATACACTTTATAAACTAGCTTAATCCGATAAGTAAATTAAATGTTCATCTAGCAAATGGAATGGCAATCGCTCCATTGCAAGTTCTCTGTAATGGATGTCAAATTGAAAGATCAACCAACATGCCTCCATAGGCATATCTCAAATTAAGAAAGGGGTTAACATCCTAGGTGGTCATTAAATTTTTTTAAAAAAATATTATATTTCTATTTTTATTTCACCAATAACTACTATCGAGATTCTCATCAAATTTGTTAATATAATATTGATGTGGTAATCAAAGATACAATGTGTGCCACACACCATATCATTATCCATGTTAACGGTACATTATCTTATTTTATATCAAAATAATCATTGAATTTTATCACTTGTATAAGAAAATCATTTGCATTTTTATATAAAAATTTAATATAATGAACAATTAAAAATTAATTTATACATCCTCATATTTTTAAAATAATTATACTATTAGATTCTCAATTTTAATATAATTATTAATTAAAATAAAGAGTTTATTATACTTATTGTTTAATAAATAACATCATATGTTAGATTTATGGTATTTTTTATAATTTAATCAACAATTTACATTTATTTTAGTATATGCATCGAAAAATGTAAAATGTAAAATGCAAAATTTTTTAATAAAAATTAAAAGATTATTCTAACAAACACTTTTAATATATGTTATTGTAATATAATTAATACATCAATATATATATATATATATATATATATATATATATATATATATATATAAAATCATTATGTCCAAAAGAATATTTATCAAATGTACACTTTTGATCATAAATTTTTTAAAAAATTAAAATAAAATTAAATCATACATTTTTATGAAAATTATTTCATTTTCATATTAGATTAAAAATAAAATTTTTATTATTTATATTTTTATATCATAATTTTTTCAATTCACATTTTTATGTATATATAGAAATGATTGTAAATTTTTGTTTAAATTATAATTATTTCATTTTTATATTAGATTAAAAATAAATTTTTTATTATTTATATTTTTATATCATAATTTTTTCAATTCACATTTTTTATGTATATATAGAAATGATTGTAAATTTTTGTTTAAATTATAAGAAAAATATCATAAATATTAAATAAAATATTATTTTCTAAATAACAAATAAAATATGATGAATTATTAATTTTAATTATTATTGTAAGGACGTAATCTAATATGACACATATTCCATCTAAAATACCAAAAGAATTCAAGAATTATGTTAGTGATTATGATATAAATAACCATGAATGGCAATTTCAAAAAGAACCATACAATTACAACTGACTTATCTTACTGTTGAGATAACCTGAAAGTTTACTCATATATGAACTATATCAATCGCATAAACTTTTTAATTACCGAGTTCAAATTTAATTCAACATAAGCTCATGGCTAAATGCAGTTGCTTGGTCTTGACCTTTATTGATATATTTAAACAGACATTGATTGATCTACATCGGTTGCACTTCTCAAAATTGATATTTGTCACAGTTTTGTAACGAACAAACTGTTAACAAATCCATTTGCTTCAATAATTATCATCGTCCTCTTAAGTTTAAGTTATTGGATCAGCGCATTGTTAGCATTCAACACTTTCACCAACCTATCCAGAATTTCTTTATTCCAAAAACCTGCAATTCCCATCTGCATGCTACATAATTGTAATCCCTGAACACTTTCATTTTTTACAGTGCCGAATGACCAATTTTCTGGTCTCAAGTATGATTTAGTTATATAGATATATTATCTACCAAAGAAACTGAAGAGTATATGATACATCATAACATTCTTTAAAGCATCCATCAACGGTTTCCCAAAAATCAGACCATCACGATCGAGCAACTATGATACATGATACAATCCCACATCTCACAGCTAGCTTGCTTTAATAATCACAAACATTTGCAGAAGCTAAACGTTATATCAACATAATTTCTAGCAGACAGAACAGATTTTCCCATTACTCTGAATGCCCCAAACTCTTTCTTGTTATTCACAATAATACATATGGTAATGGAGGAGCTTAATTTATTGATCAATCTGTTTCATGGTCAGGGACAGGAGAATACCAAGCAGGAAACCTTCCTTTAGTTCGAAGTAATCTGGTATAGGGCGAATCAGGCATTCTATCTCTCTCTTCCTCGTCCAGCTCTTGCTGAGATTTCGGCAATCCATCAGGAATTGGACAGTGTCTTTCTTTTTCTTTCTGCATAGTCATCGGTGCTATTAAACCAAAACCATTCTTCCTTCCTTTATGCATCGATGAAATCCCATGTAAGCATCCGATCAAAGACTTCACTCCTCCTGCTTGAAGAATCAGCCTCTCCACATCCTCTTTTGGCGATTCTCTCTGCAGAAAAAATAATGGCAGCTTCTGTTACAAATTAAGCAAAACTTATAAAGGAAAAGTAAGATTAAGATTTCTAAATTTTGGTGAATAAAATCTCCTTCTGGAAGAAACTAAATAAGTAGTAAATAGTAAAAACTCAATCTTTGCAGTAATTATATATTCACTCTGCATCAAAGACGAAAGATTTTCAAATTTTCACAAAATCTTTGATGTTTATCGGAACTGAAAAATCTTTGACTTGAAAGTGAAGATAATTTGGGGGGAGAAAACCTTACTTCTAAATCTTTAAGCTCGAAATAGGCTCTCCAACAGCTATAAGACTGGTCGCCTTCAAGCGTCGAACAGTAATCTGACATATAACAAAACTAGATTAGTAAACAAAATGCATATTCGCATGGATCGATATACCAAATCATTCAAAACTAAACCCAAGATTCTTTTTATTTTCTAAAACAAATATATGATACCAATTTCAATTAAAGAAAATAAAATATACCTGCAAGTTCATTCTCAGACTTTTCGATCAAAGGTGGTGGCTTGACAGCTCGCTCAAGCTTGGTTCGGCTAAAGGGTTCACGTTTAGGAATATAAGAATTGCTTCTTGAAGAAGAAGAAGAGGAAGAATTAGAACAAGCCATTGCGGAAACAATTATTGTTGAAGAGTTATTACTACGATATTCAAGAAGCAAAGGAGAAGATGGAGATCGAAGAAGGATTGATTTCATCATCATGGGATTTTTCTTCTTTTTTTTTTCTTTTTTCTTTCCGAATTTGGATCACAAAACAAAAAAACCTATGCAGCGGTTATTTGGATAAAGAGGACAGGAGAAATTTAAAGATGATAATGGAGGAGATGGTAGTGTAATGTTCTCTTCTATAAAAGGAAAAGGTAAACTGGTGGATCCATGAAGGGGCCCACTTTAAATGGATAAGGTTCAGATTTTTTTTATTTTTAGATTTTTTCATGATGTTAGATATTTTATTTTAATCTGTGTCCTTTTTCGGCAGACTCTGTTGATGAGTGATCGTTGGATTAGCCGATGACGATGACGACTGTTGTATCTTGACCGTTATTTCTGCCGCCATTAAGTCGCTGCCAGGCGCTGGTTTTCTGAATCTGTGGGGTAGTCCACCAAGAATGGCAAAGCCAACAACAGACATCATAAGCTAGTTGAAAGTAATTAAAAGTTAATTAATCATGTTGTGATATATATTGAATAATAATTTTCATCATTATTCATTGATTCAATATAAATACAGTATAAAAAATTTGATTTAAGTTATATATAATAGAATTTATATTTAATTTATAAAAATTTATTATTAATAAGATAAAAAATAAATTATGTTAGAAATTAATTATCAAATTCAATTGAAATACAATTTATAAATGAGATTAAATTGAATCAAATTTAATTTTTAAATTTTTTTAAAATTATTTTATTTTATTTTTATTTTTATTTTTATATATTAAATATATCATGTTATATATATTATTTTATGTTATAAAGTTACTTCATTTTAAATTTATGGTATTAATTCGTATGAAAAGAAAAGGCCCGTCTTCAAAATGAAAAGAAAAGGCCCGTCGTCAAAATGAAAAGAAAAGTCTCGTTGGGAAGAAAGATAAGAGTGCGGCTTGGAGAGCACATGTAACGCATAGTCGGGTTGCTCACGCAGCGGATCTCTCTCTATCTAGAGAGAGAGAGATGTGAAAGTAATAGTCTTATTTTATTGGCCACATATGTCAAATATATTTAAGTTATCCATATCAAATGGTTAAAGTTGAGGTTTTTTTGGGTTAAATAGACGTTGGTTTTCATACCCATGACTTTTGGAAATATTCCCAGCAGTTTGTTCACGTTAAAGAAATTGATTGTGCTGTATTTATGCGTGAACAAGCTAGCTGAATTGATTCCTTATGTTGCTGAAGCTCTGAACTTGGTTCGACCTGATCTTCGCAAAAACAAATTAACAAGAACTGTACCTTATGGTTTTTGAAAGTTTAAAATTCTGTTTAATGAAATTCTATTATTTTCTTTTGAAAAGAATTGAATGAAGAAACGAATGAATGGTATCAATTCGATGTAAAGGGTCAAATTCGAGCGCATATCATGGTGCAATCTACTAACCGTTGTTAATATATTCATATCATACTCATTCATTTAAATTCATGTATATATAGAATACAATCCCTTCAACATTATATCATAAAAAAACTCATTGGAAACTTGTGTCCAACTTGTATTAAAACATTTTTCTTATATCTAAATATTAAACTTCTAAAAAAACTACAAAACTTTATGATATATGATAGGTATCAAATCTAACAAACAAAATTGACTTTTATGTTAAAAAAATTGTAAATTGTGGGAGTAGAATCGATACTATGAAGAACTACATTCTATGTTAATTCTTTTGTCAATGCTAGATTTAAAGATTAAAAAAAAACAAAGAATTAAAATAACTAACAAAAAATAATTTTAGAAAACATCAAATAATTAAAACTCTCAATCAAAAGCATAACATTATTTTTAGTTATTACATAATCCTCAATTCATAAATAATTCATATAATCATTTTTTAAAATTAGTTCTAGTTGAAAAAAACATTTTTACTAACCAATCACTTCTTATTGATAGAATAGTACTTTATGACTATTTCTAATTATTGAATCAACTATAAAAAAATTTTCTTCAACAACCACATAAAAGAGTTAAAAGGGACCCAATACTAACTTGTAAATAACATGTTTAATTTAGTCAAGTTAAATTGTTTTGTTTGATAAGTAGTTAAAATTTATATTAGGAATAATAATACCTCAAATTATCATCTATTACATATTAAAAAGATAATTATAGATTTAATAACATGTATACAATGATGTCTATTTGTACAAATATAAAAATTATAATAAAATGGAGTTTGCATAATCAAAACAAATAATAAAATGATTTAAAAATTGCACATATTTAGATGTCACATGCAAAATTTTGGAAACTTTGATTTGACTTTCAACTCAAAGTACAAAAAATCTTAGTCTAACATCATTATGCTTGAACACAAAATAGCAAATAGAATTTGGTTCTAAGAATCAAAAAGAATGATCTTCCATAAAGGGAACAACCTTACCTTTTAGAGTTCCTAAAGATAAATAAAATAAATAGAAAATAAAAACAATTTAAAGATAATAATCATATCTCCCATAATCACTTTAAGTCTCATATCCATATAAAAAATATGAATTTTCAATTGAAATCCATGTTAGCCTTTAAATATCAACTCTGGTAAGTTTGTTTGCTTGTCCTACGTCCATAGCTTGAAGACATAAGCTTTTTTATTTAGCAAAATCAACTAAAAACATGAAAATTATTTCATTTTTTATCTTTTAGACATTCAACTAATTCCATAAATATTATCTAAAAAATTAATCCAAATATTAACATAAATTATGCATAAAATGTGTTCTAATAATATATATATAATAATTATTAATTATGTTTAATAAAGAATTAGAGTAGATTTTTGTAAAATTTTCTTTTTAAAACATTGATGATATGTTTTTCTCAATGTAGATTTAAAAAAAATTAAAGATTCTAAATTCAACAAAAGTTTACAAAGTAAACAACAAAATTCGAAAATATAAATAAAAAATGAATAAATCTTATATTTTCACTTATAAATATATATATATATATATATATATATATAGGGGGAGAGAGAGAACTTTTATGAAATCTATTTTAAATCTTTAATAAATCGTATTAAGATTTTCTTTTATAGAGCAAAGTATAATCTATGCAACATTTTGTCACAATGAAAATCATATAAAATTTTACATTAGACTTGTAGTTTATACAATTTTCTTATACCTAATCATTTAACATCACAAAAAACTATAATTATATATATATATATATATATATATATATTCATTAAACTTGTATTTACCAAATCATTATTGTCATCATCATTTCTAATCTATTTATTTTCATCATTGATTTTCTTTTTTGCTTCTTCCTCCCTCTATCTTCTTCTTTTTCATTCTTCTTTGGGTCGGATTTTAACGGTCATCAAATTATGTGCAAAGTTTCAAATTTTTTCTTTTCGATTACCATCTATTTATATTACACAATAGGATTACCAAATAAATATTGATTGAAATTGGTGATGTAGCAATCAATCAAAGGATACTCGTTGAATATTTTGGATTGTAAGTGATATTTATGCCAATACATTAATGCCACGTAACATGACACGTCCATTTAAAAGGCACATGATACAACAAATGCATTATAATAATACAACTAATGCATCAGAGGATACATGATGTATAAAACAATTATCACTAAAACTATCTTAGAGTTGTACTTTCAATCATAAATTTTTCAAAAAATTAAAATTGTAGAAAATTTTTTTATTTCCAAATTATAGAAAATGATTTGTCTACATTATTTATATTTTTTATTTCATAATCTTAAAATTTTAAATAATTTAAATTTATTATTTTTATAAATGAAAAGAGCTCTGAATAATTTCTTTTCCAACTAATATCATTATGGCGTTGATTATTATTTATGTTTTTTTTTCTTTTAATACTAGTTGTAATGGTTTTACAAGTAATATGAACAAGTTAAAATTTTTTTATTCTTCTTTGGATGCCTTTTATCAAAGTCTCGTGAATAAATTTCTTTACTCCTGTTATGAATTCTTCATCAAAACATCCTCCAATAATATATTCTATTGGATTTACATATTGTTGTTCAATTGGTGCTACAGGGGGTTAATTCTTGGACTTCTTCCTGTGAGAACATAATCCTTTCAAACTATTTCATAAAAGTTGGAACATTGTCTTCCTATCTTAATGTTATAGGAATATCCTCTGAATCCTAAGATCAACAACTTCTTTACCTCTGAATAATGTTTGGGAATTGACACGCTTTCAAAAAAATTCAGCTATGGGTGTGTCAGAGGAATCTCATTTTCTTTAATCCAATGAATATGCAGTGACTTTTATTCAAAATGATTATAATTCCTAAACTCTTTTATGATAATTTGTTTACACTTGACATTAATTAATGAAAGAAATAACTAAGGAATGTAAATGTAGACTATAAAGAGCTTGAAATTGGAGAAAAATGGTAGTTGGTCTTGAGGAATAATGATTGAGTACATAGGAAAGAAATTGATATTGAACAGAAAATGGAAATGTTAAAAGTAATTCTTTTGTTACAATGATTTCTTGGTAGCTCTTATGAATTGGTTGTTGATTCTCTGATGATAATCGTTGGCCTTGATTTTGGTGCCCTTTTATTCTAATTTATTCTTAAGTAAATAATTGTTCTATTTTCAACTTGATCATACCCATGTTCAAGCCATAATTGCTCACTATTCATTCTGCTTATAACTTTCACCATGCCCTAAAATCAACTTATTAATTTATTAAAATTAATCATGTGAAAATAGTTACTTAGACATTAATTATCTTGGCTATAAATTTTAATTTGGATGTAAACATATATAAATTAAATTTTAAATATTTTATTAAATTTGATGGTATACACTACCATGGTTGGGCATGCGAGATGGTGTGTGCAAAATCAAGTTCAATTGATAAGTTTGGTTTAATTTTAAAATTAACTAAATTAATATTTGATCCAGTTTAATTTATCAATTATAAAATTAATAAAAATTTAATTTAGTTCAAATTTAAATTTTAAAAATTTTAATTTAATTTAACAACTAAATATTTTTATCATTGATTGCTAAAATAAATCATGATTTAACATATTTTTTATTTGATTTAATGAAGTATTTTACTAATCAATTGTAATAAGTCAATTTGGGGGGCCTCCATAAATTTATGATACCAATGAATCAAAATCCTTTCCAAGTTATTTAATAGTTGATTTGAAAAAAAATTTGATTGATAATTTAAATAAAATGAGTTTAAGTTTAATTTTAAAGTTTATTTTATAAATGAGTTAAATTAAATTAATTGATATTTGATTTATTTAAATTGATAAAGCTTGTTCAAATTTTTTTGGATATCTTAATTTTATGTTTATTATAAGCTTAATAAACTAAATTATTTTTCATCGTTAAATTATCCTCTCATACTTTTTAATGGCTTAATTCTTATCTAAGTCAATAAATTAATATTTTAAGTTAATCTTAATCAAGTCTAACTAGAAAACTAATAATTAAAGTTTATTCTAATTCAATTATAACGTCTATAATTAAATTTATCTTAATTTGATTATGATACCAGTAATTAAAATTAATTATTAAATTGAAATAATAAAAAAATTTATAACTAATATTTTATTTTATTTTTAATTGTAATAAAAATTTAAAGTAATTATAAATATAATGATTTATTAAAATTTACAACACAATATTTCTTTATTTCATAATACAATAAATTATAATAAATAATAAATACCACTATGTCATTTTAAATGTGATTTTAGAGAAAAATATTTAATTCATAATATTAATCATATTTATAAATTTATTCAATTTTTAAAAGTTATTTCTAGTTTTATTTTTTTACAATTTTTAAAATTTTAAATAATATCATTGCTTTTCAATATATTTCATAAACAAATGACATTTTAAGAAAATTATTAAATTTTAAATTATATTTTAAATTTTTATATTAATTTCTAAAATAATATCAGAATAATATGCAATATATATCAAAATATTTTAATATATAAAACATTAAAAAATTATTTATAATTATTGTATTGCTAGAATCCGATGTAAAATACATCAAATGGCGAGTTTACTACGCGTCACATGAAATGAGCAACGTGCAATGCATATTTTACATTACAAACCAACTCAACAAATATGTTAGTCCGTTGGATATGAAAGATTCCACGACATGTCATGAATTAATATAATTAACAAGTAAAACGAATTTAGTAAACTAAATCAAAATGATATAATATTATTGTTATTTTACTATTGATTTTTTAAGTCAATCCTAAATTTCATATAACAATTTAACCTGTTAATACAAATTCGATATAAATTTAATTATAAATAATTTTATCTGATTTTTTATATCATACTTATATATAGAATAAATAAATTACTATTTTGGTATTCATATTTTTTTTCTTTAGGTATTTTTTTAAGAATAAAAACTACGACTTTTTATCATGGTTATTTTGGCACGTAGTTTAATCATAATTATTGGATGCTAATAATTTGGGGTTTAAATAAATTAATAAATATTGAATTATCTCAAACCCTATCAAACGACGACAAGTTTACCGTTTGCTTTATATGTACAGATGGAAGGATAACAAAAACGAAAAAAAAAAAAGAATATTAAAGGCTATTGTGACAAACTTCATTAATTGCCATCCCCAAAAGAATGTGAAAAACGACAAGTATGTTGGGGGCATGCGCACCATCAAACGACGTCGTTTCGCTTCCACGCGCTACATAATTAGAACCATCTATGCCTTTCTGTATCTCTTCGTTTTCTTTTTGTTGTTTATTACTGCCAACGCACCGAGGGAGGTTTTTTAAGTTCATCTTAACATTTTACGGAGAATTCAATAATTCAAAATAAGAAAAAAAAAATGAATGCCATGGAGACGATTCAGGATCTAATTGAGGAGGCTAAAGTTCGAACAGTCTGGTGGTGTTTGTGCATCTTTGCTGTTACTTACTTCTTATCTCGTGAGTTCTTTCTTTTTCCTTTTATGTCAATTTCATTTTCAATTTGCTGTTTTTTTCCTTTGGATTTATGTACCTCATGCTTTAAAAGACTGGCGAAGTTCGTTAAGTCTTATTTATGTAATTTTGACTTCGTGAAGAATTCAATTTTTGCTTGTAATTTTCGCGATTTGTTTTTTTGAACTTATTGTGATCCTCTATTCGAAGAGCGTTTCACGATTCGAGATGTTTAGTTGAGAATTGTTTCTGTTTTCTGGTTGTACTTATTTAACTTTAGACGAGCAGGTCACGAGCTTCATCTTGAAGCATGTTAAATGTATTGTCAATGAAGGCTGTTATTGCTTTGCTTTAGTCTCTAATTCATGTTTGTATGATGCTTATTAGGCCCCTGGCATATTTTTTTTTTTCGTTTTTGCTATAAATAGTTGGTAAGAATGATATATAAGTACTCAAATCGAGTGGATTCTCGCAAATTTATGTCACTCGTGGTGCGTTTTTTCGTTTCTTTCACATTGCTTGTTTTTTCTACATTTAAGAGTTTTGTTTCAAAGAGATGAATTTGGGCAATCGTACCTTTTCGAAACATGATGATAAGTAGAATTGAATTGAATTCTTGCAATTCTTTTTTTCAGTGAATGATGACGCTGTGTTTGTTGTTTATTTATTATAGATACGAGCTCATCAATGTGGATAAATCTACCTATATCAATTCTTTTGGTTTCTGCATTACGAATTATATCTAATGAAGTGGAGATCAGCTGGAAACCACGCAAATTGATTCGTCCTCAGTCGTATTTGTCTCATTTAGAGAAGAAACAATTGTCTGTGAATGATTCAAGACTTTCATCTGCACCTCCTCCACCAAAGTGGAAAAGAAAAATAGATTCACCGATTGTTGAAGCTGCAACTAATGATCTTATTGATACAGTTTTGAATGATTTTGTGATAGATCTATGGTATTCAGAAATTACACCAGACAAAGAAGCACCTGAGCTGATGCGGGCAGTGATAATGGATGCTATTGGTGAGATATCAGGAAGGATTAAGGAAATTAATCTTGTTGATTTGCTGACTAGGTATCTTTCTTTCACTCTAGTGACTCTCCCATGAAACAGCAAAAAGTTTGTATTGTCGTTCAAAAAGCTTTTTCTTAAGTAGTTGGACTGTGGAAAACATCAAGAGTTAAAATTGACAGGTTAATGCTGCAGGGATATAATTGATTTAATAGGAAATCACTTGGACCTTTTTAGACGAAATCAAGTTGCAATAGGCACTGATGTAATGGCAACGCTGTCTACGGATGAGAGAGATGAAAGGTTGAAGCACCATCTAATGGCATCGAAGGAGCTTCATCCTGCACTCATATCTCCTGAGAATGAGTACAAGGTGTGAGTGGTGTGTTCTGAACTTCTGATGTAAATATGTTGTTGCTGTCAGATTTTATCATCTTTGTTCATCTAATTTTGTTTTATTTTTAATGTAAAGGTTCTTCAGCATCTAATTGGTGGAGTTTTAGCTGTAGTACTAAGACCTCGAGAATCTCAATGCCCTCTGGTCCGGACAATTGCTCGAGAGCTTGTAACTTGCTTGATCTTGCAGCCTGTCATGAATCTTGCAAGCCCTGTGTAAGATCTAAGACTTCTCTTCTTCAATATTTCAGAACCTTTGTGGCTTTTTCTTCTTCCTCTTTCCAAAGGGTCTGGCTTATCTGAAGTTCTGTTTGTTGATCCTGAATCTGTTTCTAACTATTTACAAATAAAATGTCTTATTCTTGTAATTAAGATGAAAGTATTGGAGTGTGGTTTCATAATTTGGTTATACTTGGGAAGAATTCACAATTGAACATGGAACAGATTTTTTGCTATTAGTTTGGCTACAACCGTTTCTGGGGGTGACATGGGGGAGAGTTTGAGAGACAAGTAAATGACCTATCATTTATTATTTTAGAAAAGTTTGATTTATGTCATACCTTACTGATTTGAATCATTTCATAATGATATTATGATCTGAAAGTTCAAACTTGGCGGGGTTTGCTAATCCTTTTTATTGAAATCTGAAAAGGTTGTGGTTTGAGTTACTTGTAATGGCATTCTCTCTCCCGTCTTCTAAGTTACAACTATATTTACCTTATTTATTTTATTTTTGCCTAACCAGATATGTCAATGAGATTATTGAATTAGCTCTGCTTGCCATTAAAGATGGTAGCTTTGCTGGGGGTGCGCATAATGGTGACTTTCCCTCAGGAAAGGATTTGTCCTTAAATAGTCAGAAGACTGATATCATTGATAGCAAAAAGAGTTCTCAAGAGACCAACATGGCATTGGTTAGAATTGATAATCATACACAAGAATCTCTGGATTATGATTCAAAGCAGCTGGAGCGTACACAGCCACATTATGCGGATTGGGCACGAGTGCTAGAGGCAGCAACACAGAGAAGAACTGAGATTCTTGCACCTGAAAATCTTGAGAACATGTGGACTAAAGGTAGACACTATAAAAAGAAAGAGACAAAAAGCCTTAAAGCAGGGGTTCCTATGGCAAGGAGTTCTGCAACAACCGGGCCTTCTATAAATATAGGGAAGGATGTTGTAACAACCAGCGCCATGTTGTCTACAGGAGCAGAGGAGAAATCTATAGTGAAGATGAAGCCACAACTGAGTTATGAAAATTTAATAACCGATATGTACAAAAGTGGCACAAAATTTACTGAGGAACATAATGAGAATTTCTCTTTTGATGGAGCACGTGCAGGTGGCAGATTCTATATCCCTGATAACACTTCCGTTAATGAGAATAGAAGTACACTTAAGAGATCGAATAGCACTTCTGCTCTGAATGTTCATCCTGTTGAGAAAAAGGCATTTACTGGAGATGCCGGAGGATCCATTATTTCTGAGTTCTATGGCACAAATATCAACAGTCCTATTGATGACCATGCTAATAAGACCCCAGATATTGTATTCCCAGTTGGGGTGCCTCATGTTCCTGGTCAAAAGTTGAAGTGCCGGGTGTGTAATATTTTACTTAATTATCAATTCAAAAATAAAAAAACGTGAATGATAACCATATCTCTGTGCAATGTAGGATTTAAATTTGTTCAACTTGTTCACTATTACCTTTTCTCTTCACCAATATTGCAAAATTCATGCAAAAATTTACTTAGCTTATATATTCATTGTTCACCGGTATCTACAGGTTATGGGAGCATACTTTGAGAAAGCTGGGTCAAAATCTTTTGCAGTTTATTCAATTGCAGTGACCGATGCAGAAAACAGAACTTGGTTTGTGAAAAGAAGGTTGTCTTCTCATCTATAGAATGATTTAACTGGCTTCTAACTTTTAGGAAAATATAATTTTAGCTTGTAAAAAGAAGGTTCTTCTATCATTCATAGCATAATTTATCTGGATTCTAGCATTAAGAAAATTTTTTTATTTTTTCTCTGTGCTTGTCTCAGTTTATTTTCTAGGTCTTTGCTGCAAAGATATCAATGTTACTGTAGTGGTAGTTTATGCATAAACACATTTTTTCTTATGATTCTTCATATTTTCAAATTTTCCTGTTTCCAGGTACAGGAACTTTGAAAGATTGCATCGACATCTCAAGGACATTCCTAATTACACGTTGCACTTACCTCCCAAAAGGATATTTTCATCAAGTACAGAGGATGCATTTGTTCATCAACGCTGCATTCAGCTTGATAAATATTTGCAAGTATTGTCATCTTTTCTTTTCATACCTGTTGTTGGATTACTTCATTATTGTGCTTCTCTAATTATGTGGGATTATCCAGGATCTCTTGTCTATAGCTAATGTTGCTGAACAGCATGAAGTTTGGGATTTCTTAAGTGTTTCCTCAAAGGTTCAATTCTTTGAACTTGTTGATGCCTGTCGTAGCCATATTTGCATTTATGTTTTCCCCTGTAACTTTTTCTTGTTTGAAAAAATGAATGATACTAATTTTATGCTGTCTTATAATCTTTTTTTTGAAGAATTATTCATTTGGAAAGTCTTCTTCAGTAATGAGAAGTCTGGCAGGTATGGTTTTATTCATTTTTTTAGAGAAACATGTTTGTTGAACTAGCTTTGTAACCCTTTTTAGCTTGAAATCTTACAAGTGTTGACTGTATCTTGCTATTTCTACAATCTGTTATCTGAATATGATCATCCTTGGATGTTCATTGGAATGTTATCTATTTTTCTTCACTACGACTACCTACTCAGACAATTTCCCCAAATTTTACTTTTCCATTGGAACAGTCAATGTGGATGATGCAGTGGATGATATTGTTCGCCAATTCAAAGGGGTTTCAGATGGATTAATGCGCAAAGTTGTCGGAGAAAATCCTCCTCTTGATGATAGCAATTCTTCAATCTACAGCCCAAACTTGTCCTGGCATGCTGGTGAGACGAGCAGTCATATGCTGAGGCAAGACACATTGGAAACTGTTAACAGTTTTTCTGATAATGAAGAAAGTTTCAAGTTAGGAAGTCATGGGAAAGATGAAGTATTGAGTGAGCGGGCTAATGGTTGGCATTCTGATAATGAGTTAAACTCAAAGAGTTTTCCACCTCGAGTGATCAAGCGTTATGGGGAGTCTGGGACCTCAGACACCAGGAAAAAACGTCTTGCAACAACATCTGAGTATGTTAACCTGGGAGGGATTCCTGCAAATTCTGCAGCAGCAAACTCCAGTCATATGGAAGATCCAGTTGGAATGCCACCTGAGGTATTTAGTGCTTAGCTGAGTCTATATCTATTAGTTTTGCTCATAACACTTGCCTGTGAAAATACTTCATTCCATCCTTAACCGAGTTACCCCATCTTTGACCTTGTTTTAGAGTTGACTGGGCAAATAATTGGCTATTGCTTGTTTCATCATGTCGTGTGCACTTCATCCTATGTTGATTATTTATTGATAAATGAGTCGAGCCTTTTCTTTCTCGATGCTAAAGTGATTCTTATAGCTTATCTAAAGTATTTCAGAATCAGAGGTTTAGTTGGATACAGTTGTTGGGGAATTCCAAAAAGAAAAGATTTGAGGAGTTTAAGTGGTTCATAAGTGGAGTAGATTGGTACTTAGCACAAGTTGTTTGGTTATGGGTACCAATCCTATTTAGGGTCATCATTATGAGTTTGGCCCAACACTTTCTTCGATCCATAAAATTTCTACATGGTATCAAAGTCTTAGATGGGCAAATGATTGGATATTCTTGAGCTTGTGTTTGAAGATCTGGAATTGGACTAGTCTAAAGACTAGACCTGTTTGTGGACCTAGAGCCTTTGAGATAGGCTTAGATATTCGATGGACCTCTAAGTGAAGGTTCATGTTTAGCAAGTAACAACTAATCCAGATCAATTGCATTTGAGGGGGAGTGTTGGGGAATCCCATATGGAAAAGATGTGAGGAAGTAGTTCATAAATGGAGTAGATTGGTACTTAACACAAGCTAATTGATTTTGTGCAAGATGGGTACGAACCCATTTAGGGCATTGTTATGAGTTTGGTCCATGAAATTTCCACAATAGTTAAGTCAAGTTAATTATGCACGTATATGGTTCTAAATATTGTAATTGGAACTGTATTAGTATTGGAAACAATATGGTGAGATTCAATGGAATTGAACTGAAACAACTGCCTATGCTGTGGTTTCGAAAAACAGCTACCTTTCAAATTGGTTAATTTGGAAATTTATTTGCTAAATATTTATTAGTAAAGAGAGTCCCTTTGAATTTAGGAAGCTGGAAAGGAGGGATGGAGTTAAAAATTGACGAGGGAGTTGGGAGAAATAAACAAAATTATTTGTTTTTAAATTGTTGTTAACATATCAGTAAAATAATGTTTCAGGATAAGAAAATACTATAGTTGATAGCAACAAGTTACAATTCAAGAAAGTCTGTACTGACTAATGCACCATCATATGTCTACCATCTGAAGCAAGGAATTATAGCAGAAAAGAAAAGGTTGGAATTTAACTCATTGCTACAAACCTAGGGGAATCTAATTGTTAACATGACTAAATAAGAACAATTTGGCATTGGATGTATTAGGGGCTTGACGGTACATGTTAAACTAGTGTGCTTGGATTGCTAAATAATACTTCAGTACCATCTTACTGTCGTTCTGATACAGTTAGTTTTTGTCAGAGACCTTGGAAGCTATTGCTTATTTCGGACAGGGAATTTATATGCTGATTGTTAGGTTGATACCCTGCTTCGGGAGGTTTAGTTAATTGACAATAGGAATATGAGATTATCAATTTTGATGAGTTGCTACACATACTACATTATAACAGCCTTTGACCGTTATTTTGTGGTTGCATTCAGCTTCCTGGTCCTTTGGAAATCCTAGAAAATCGATTGAATTTTTTCTTTATGAAAAGCCTGGCTACTATTATCTCATTGATGGGATTTCATGATCTTTATTTTTTGTTTTCTTTTCCAGTGTATTTGGAACCCATACCATCTGACCTCTGTTTTTTTGGATAACTATATTTTGTTTCTTTTGCAGTGGACCCCACCTAATGTTAGTGTACCTCTACTAAATCTAGTTGATAAGGTGTTCCAGCTTAAGAGAAGGGGCTGGCTGAGGTGAGCTAATGTTCTGCAATGGAACAGTGTATTTATCGTTGATTTGCTTTAGTTGGTTTTACCTTGATGTTTATCTCCTAATGAGCCATAAATGAAATGCAAAAGATCTAACCATTTTTACTCTATGCTTATATTTTCAAATTTTCTTGACTCAATTTATTCTCTCATCTTTTTGATTTTATAATACAATCCATGTGCTCCCTCTATATTGTAATTCAATGAGGGATCTTTTAAGAAAAATTGTTAATTTATTCATATGGACTTTTGTCAGAAGTTTCTCAACTTCAATGACAACTAGCATGCTAAAATCCTACTATATGGGCATCGGTTACTACTTTCTATAAGTACCTAATCCGTCCTTGCATTTAGTGTTCAATGCTCCTATTTAGTCGTCTCACTTTAAATGTCCTCAAAATTTGAGATAATATTGATCAGACTTTTATAACTTCGCCTTTATTTATTATGCACACTAAAAATTTTTCTTGCTTTTATCATTTCTCATTCTTGGATTTTAACAAAGAGTAATTTATTCAATTTCTAATGTGTTATTATAACATCAAAAATTTTCAATTACTTAATATTTGTGATAAAGTAGTATTGAACACTAAAAGTTGGACATAGCGGGGTACACGTCTTTCGTGATTATGTAACTCATAGATACTCTCTTTTTATGTTTTGAATATTTGTAGCATCTCTCTGGTACTTGTATCATGCTTTTAGAGATAATTATCTCTAGCCACCATTTAGAATTGTGCTACATTTGTGTCCTAACACCCTATGGGGAAATTTGTTTTCCCAATCTTTTCTACATTGGTGGATATTAGTCTCTGGAAAACTTGTATCCTAAATGCTACTATCTGATGCTTTAACTATTCATGAAAATACCATTATGTCCTTGTTTTATGAATAGCAACCAAAGACTTGTATAATTTTGTCTATTTGGTTTTGCCTGCTGCAATTGTATGATTTTATGCTTCCCCGTGTTAGTATTTTATATTTGTTCCTCTTGGTGCAGAAGACAAGTTTTTTGGATATCAAAGCAAATTCTGCATTTGATAATGGATGATGCTATTGATGATTGGCTCTTGAGGCAAATTCATTGGCTCCGGAGAGAGGATATTGTTGCTCAAGGAATTCGGTGGGTGCAAAATGTAAGGATCCAACCAGTGTCTTAAGTGATGATATTTTTTATTTCATCGGTCCCTCAGAAATGCTTAATGCACTTGCTACATATAAGAAGTTATTTGTTGCATTTGCATTGTGTTCAAGTCTCTGCATAACATGCATCCAGTGGCGGAGCGACATTAGGCTCATGGTGGGCAATTGCCCACCTTAAATTTTTGTCCAACATCCATTTGAGTACCTTAAAAATTTTAATTTTAAAGTTAGTCCTGACAAAAAGTAACAATTGACCACCTTATATTATTAAAATTTAATGATTATTTCCTTTTTATATATGAATTATATGTATTTGCCCTCCTTATATTATAAGTTTGGCTCTGACCCGCACACATCCTTTGTAGCGTCTAATGCATCCTTGCTGTATGTAAGGAATTATTTGTTGCATCTGCTATTTGTTCAAATCTCTACACATCATGGATATACTAGTTATTATGCTGTCATTTTATCTTGTTGATATGTGTTTGGGAAGACTCCATCAATACTTTGGGCATTCTTTGGCTTGTTGAGATTTTCAAACTATGGTAGAACCGAGGATAATACAATTTTGACTATTTTATCGTAGGGTTCTGAAGGGTGTCTTTCATATTTCGATGATGTGTACTTATTAAATCCAGAATCAGTTGTTTGGGTACTGTTTTTCTCTTGTAAATGCAGAATAGATTAGCCTTAACGACAGGCTGATTTATATTATGTAAGGTGGAGTTTCGACTGCACTTATATGACAATTTTATAATTGTGGACCAACACTTGTGCAGTTTTTGCATGAACTTGTTGCATGATACTAGAGTCAAAGATGGCCTAATGGTCAGATACTCCAAGACTCTTGTCTGCAGACTTAGAGTTTGAGCTAAATCTAGACTTGTTTGTAGACCTAGGACCCTAGAAAGAGGCCTAGTTGTTTTTGTGATGACCCTTTGGATATAGGTCCTTATTGGCAACTGATAACTACGCTAGTTGCACTTGAGAATGTTCAATGCAACGTCACGTGGGAAAGTACAGAATAGTTGTTCACATGTAGGCGAAGCATGTTGGGTCTTAGCATAAGTCAAATTGGGTTCAACGTCAGATTTCAACCCTATTTCTATAACAATTGTTATGACTGTGGCCTAGCATTATATGATCCATGAGGTTTATATAAGGTTGTTTTCAGGCTCTCTGGCCGAATGGTACATTCTTTACAAAAGTTGAGGCTACAGAAGGCAAAGTTGGTGGTGCTGAATTAAATCCAATTTCCTTCCAATGTAGCCAATTTGGTGGCAATAAGGCCGGTAAACAAGGTTTGAGCTCGTTCGAGGAGCAGCTTGAGGCTGCCCGCAAAGCAAGTGAAATTAAAAAGATGCTATTTGGTGAGCATATTTATTTAATTGTCGAAAGTGTTGAATAGTTTACTTTTCCATTATTCTTGATTTTTGACTTAATGCGATGTAGTACAGCTTGAGATTAAACTATTGTTGTGTTATTTATCAAACTGCATTGGAAATTAATATGAAATTTAGGAATTTCTGGTCTAATTGCAGAGTGAAAAATAAGATAAAGATAGGAATCACACCTAAAAGAAAAGAACTAAATCACATAACTCTAAAGTGAATTTTGCACAAATTCTTTTTTTTTTCTCTTGTTGATGAGAAAAGCTATCTTAAAAATTAAGAATAGCCTAGTTTTATAGACTAAATTGATCCAACATAACTAGGATTAGGGGATACTAAACTAAAAAAAATTGAAAATACTAAATTGAAAATATTGAAAACTCGGAAAACTTGATCAATTAAAATCCCTAAATACAAATAAAAATAAAGAGTTCCTATTGATTTCAGCAAAACTGGAAATTACATGACCAGAATTCCTGCCACCAAACAAAATTAACGAACTCGCTGTTCAGCCTCCCCGTTATCTAGTATATTTCGGATAAGTGCTTGAGCATTGGAACCATGTTTTGCATGTCATTTATGAGCTGTATCATTTCTCCTTGGCTTGAAAGAATTTGGTTATGCATGTAAAAGCAGATTTTTTGGACGACCAACACATTTTACTAGAAACTTTTGATATCCCCATCCCCTTGTAGAAACCATTTGATGATCAACAATATTGCCTATTCGTTCCATGAAATGAAGAATAGGAGGTAGGCGAGCTATGATCATCATCATGATCTAGATAGAAAGAAAAATCTTGAACATCAAAGATGTTACTCATATCTTTTGGGAACTCAAGAACATAAGCATTGGAACCATGTTCTGCATGCTGTTTCCTCGTCAATGTTTTCCAGAAATGCTAAAAATTACAGAATACCCTTGACCTAATAATCAGGATCCTGCAACAAAACAGTATTAACAAATTATCATAGAACGTCGCCATCATCCCACATATTCCAAACAAGTGTTTTAGCATTTTGCTTGTCGTTTTTGAGCTGCATCACAATGTCTAATCATCCCACTCAAATAATTCTGAGGAATTAATTTTCATCTCAATAATGCTCTTTAGATTCTCTCCCTTTTTTTTTTTTTTTTGTATCACATCCAATTCTTGTAACAACTCCATGCAAGTTCGAACTCTGACAGCATGAGCCTGACTTGTGTAAAAAAGCTGCTACTGACTTTAGTTTGTTCCTATAGAAATTAGACAGGGTTCCAACTTTCTAAATGATTTTGTGAAAAAATCATTGGGTTCCTTGACAATTGATATGCAATCTATAAAGGCGTCCATGCAGATAAAATCTGTAATGAATGGGCTTTGATATATGATATTTTTCAGATGCCTTCAGTTCTTTTTACATTTCCACGTTCATTTTTGCGAGATGATACAAGGGTAGATTTTGCTTTTTAACACAACTATTTCTACGTTGTTAGATGGTGCTCCAACGACGTTGGTGAGCTTGATCGGGAGCAAGCAGTACAAACGTTGTGCTAGAGACATATTCTATTTTACACAGGTATACCCTTTTGCTGGTTAATTTCCTTTGGTCCAATGTTTCTATATCACTGTTTGACCAGGCTTTCACTCGGAAGAATCTTATGATTTAAACGTTATGTTCTTTTCAAACTATAAACTATGGCCATTGTACTCTATTTCCCCATCTTTTACCTGTTTCATCTTATATTGTACTTGAAATTATACCAACTTCTACTATCTTTCACAAAATTGCAGTCTAAGGTCTGTGTGAAGCAACTGGCATATGCAGTACTTGAACTATTACTTGTATCGGTTTTCCCCGAGCTCCAAGATCTTGTGCTAGATCTTCATCTGAAGACACAAGGTCCACTCTCCTAGCAAAATTATGGCTTCATCACGGACATTTTTGATGATTGCCTTACAGAATAATCGTAAATCTTGAGGTATCGCTAAAGTTCCTAAAGTAGCATGATATCGTGATTGGTCTCGATGTCTTTTTCCCACCGTACGCATTGGTTAGGAAAAAAAGATGCTGCTAGAGGACACGGCGTATTTTGTTTCAGGAAATGAAAAGGTAGGTGTGAAGTTGATTGATTCTAAGTGTACAGTGCATGTATAGTAAATCTTTATGTGCATAAACGAAGCTGATTATTCAAGAAATTCCCTTTGTTATGGGGTTTTTGTATGCTGTAGATTTCAGATATAACAGTAACTAGTGTGGTATATCATTTGTTCATTCATAACAGATTTTCTGTAATTTCATGTCTCTAAAACCTTATTTCCTCCTTTACGCATGAACATGTCTTGATAACGATTCGTGCACTTTGGGCAATGCTGTTGCCTTCACGCGATTAATTAGTTCAAGACCAATCCGGATTCAATCGACAAGCGAGCCTACGGTTATTAAAGAATCAAAGCTTCTTGTCACTGATGAATTTGTAAATGCAGATTACCATCATAGCAGGCTTGCTGATCTTCAATTTGGTAGCCATGAGGGTCAGGAAAAGAAACTGGTACGCACTGACATTACCCATGGATACATATATATGATGACAAATTTTACTGGTGATTGAAGGTATGATACATTTGTGGTCGTTCAATGTTGACATTTTTTCATTATTCTTTATATTTTAACTTAATACCTCAATTTACTTGCTCATATATTTTTGAACACTTTTGAACACTTATTGCTATTTATTCATTTTCATATATGATGCATGTAATATACACATTATATTTAGTTTGTTTACCTTTTAAATTTGTTATTTTAAAAAAAAATTAAAGATATATGATTAAGTAAATTTGAGATGTTTAAATGATAAAATTTAAAATTCAGAAATTAAATTAAAAATTATGATAATCTTAAGGTGTTAAAATGATAAACCAAATTAGAAGAGGTAAATAAAAAGAGATGTATTGAATTAAAGGGTTATAAATGTATTATGTCTTAGGAGAGGAAAAGTTCTTACACATTTTCTATGGGGTTTTTTTGTTTTTTTCTACCTTTATCCCGCGCTTGCAATTCATCGAATAAATGTCTTCAACTTGAAAAATGGACTGGAAAACCTGCTAATCATCATTACATCTGTTTTTATAAGGGAGCTGATAGCCAAGCTTCAGCTGTTAAGATTCGAACATTTCTGCACCTCATATTTTTGTTGAAATGAAAGATTTAAAATGTATTTTAATTGTCTAATTTATTCAATTAATTTTTTAATTATTTTTAAAAAATATCTATCTGTGTATTTTATCCAATGCCTAGTTTCAGATAATACTTGAAAAAAGTTATAAAAAAAAATTAGATATAATAGTAAAAAGCATTTTTAGATATTCCTTCTTTAATAATTAAATCTGAAAAATAAAAACGTTAATATTAATTAATTGTTTGATGAATTTCCGGAAAGAGACATCTGGATCAAAATAAACTCACTCGGCGATTCATGAGCAGCCAGATAGTGTGCATTTTTAGGACATCACATAAATAAATTTATATTCAAACCAATTTCAACTTCTCTAAAATACCAATAAATTAGAATTTTTCCATTTAATATTTTTGTTTAAGTTGTTTTTTAATCACAATAAGATATAAAATATTAAATGAACAATTCTGCCATATTGTATCATATGGTTTTTGAAAGAACAAATCATTTACAATCTCTTATTTTGATTTAATTGATATTTAAATCTAAACTCTTACTATAATTATTAAAAATTTAGTTAATGTTTTTGTCCTGCATGTTTTACAAATTAAAAACAATAATAATTAATTAACAATTTCAATTATGCTGCTGTCCTTTTCAACAACGTAAATTTTAAGGAAAACTCAATAATTTGTGGCTCCATATAGAAAACAACAATAATACTAATACTAATAATGATTCCCATGAAGAAGGTACAACAAAGTACGAACAGGAAGATCTCTCGCTGTCCGTAAAATCAAAATACAAATACCAAAAACCCCAGCTTCCGAGTTAGCTACTCGGCGTGCTGACTCACTGTGTAAGGTGAACTGGTCCTGCTTGTTTTGTTAGGTCAGACTAAGTTGTTTTTCCCCCTTCCTGTCTAAAGATCGAACTTTTTAATGTTTCAAATAAAGTTAGAAAAAGGAAAAGAAAAAACTGAAAATCCAGTGAAAGCAATAGTAGGGAAGGGGGAGAAGAGAATAAAGAAAGTGGATAAATAGATCTGAAAGAAAGTAAAGCTCTTTACGCACAATAATTCCCCAGAATGCATAAACCGTACTTCTACAAGCTATTTCTCTCTAACACCATCAAAGAAAGGAGATTGGTAATGCAAATCTTTTTATCTTTTCCATCTCTTTCTTGGTTTTGATCTTCTATTAGCATCTTCTTGTTATTAATTTTCTGTTGCTAGTGTTTGTTTTGTCTCAAGTGCTCTTTTGATTCTACATGTTTGCATGTTCTGGGATTTCGATCAAGATTAAGTTTTTAGAAACGAAAAGGTTAAAGTATGGAAAACCCATTTCTTTGTTTCGTGTTAGGATCAAGTTTTTGTGATATTTAGTGAAATGAGTAGTTTTGTGGAGAAAGTGAACTGATGTTAAGAATTTCACATTATTGACATTTTAATGAGACTGCTTAGGAGCATGGAGAATTAGATGTGCTTTGTTATGCATTTGGATTATGCCATCCGAATCTCTAGATCCCATTTTCAGCTCTCAAAGTGCTTGAAAGGGGTCTAATTTGTCGTGTTTGTTTCCTTTTTACTTGCAGAGAATTCCTGATAATTTTGTCAAAGTTTATGGAAATGACTTATCTGCTTTTGGGAGACTTAGCGTTCCCGGGGGTCCTGTGTGGCCTGTGGGATTAATAAAAGCTGATGACAAATTCTGGTTTCATGAAGGATGGCGAGAATTTACGGAACGTTATTCTATACGAATAGGGTACTTCTTGGTCTTCAGATACGAGGGACATTCAGTTTTCATAGTTCATATATTCAACTTGTCTACATCTGAGATAAACTACCAGCCTAATAATGTAGCTGCCAGGAAATTTCTTCTATTTGAAGACATGGAAGATGAGGAATTTATAGAACACTTGAGCTCTTCGGCTGCATGCTTTGCTTCTGATTCCTTGAAAAGTAAGATTTTGATGAACCTCCTTGTCAAAATGATGATTATGAAAGTTACAATCCTTCAGCATTGCAGATATGTAAGAATAAGAATGAGTTAAACTTAACCGCATGTATTGGTTTGATGAAGGGACCGCGCAATTGTCAAAGGTTGCTAAAATTTCAGCCGTAGAACAAGAAGTTGGTGTTCCTTTTAATTCAATTCAGCAAAAACATTTGAGGCTCTATGCCCCTGATGGTAAAGACCAAAAGCCTGAAAAGCGAGGAAGGAAAAAGCAAAAAGTTGATCCTAGTAAGTTCACTGAAGCTATATCCTGTTATTCTCTTGGAGAGATTTTGCACGAGTGTAGTTGATCATATGTGAGATTATGGATCGATCATTAGTATTGTGATATGGGTTAATTTCATTATAATTATATGCCAATCAATGCAATTATGATATTTAATGAAAATTGATATATGTTATGATGCTAGTGATTGGTTGATAATCTTATATCATAAACTAAGTTTCCCCATTGTTTTGTTAAACCTCAAGAAGCAAAAATTCTCTTTTGTTCATTGAAGCTGCCGCTGAGCATCACCCATCGACTCAACGAACAGATGATTTTGATCTGCGCTTTAGATTTTACGCGAATGCTTCAGCAAGAAAGCGAACCGTGACTGCTGAAGAAAGAGAGATGGTGATAAATACAGCAAAAGCATTTGAGCCTATCAATCCTTTCTGTAGGGTTGTCCTGCGACCATCTTATCTATACAGGGGTTGCATAATGGTGAGCCATTAACCGTTTCTGCCATGGTCTGCTTACGTTCATTTTACACCATGCTTTGCCTGGCATAAAATGCACTTCCTTTTTCCCTGTGCAGTACCTGCCATCCTCTTTTGCTGAGAAGCATCTGAATGGGGTTTCAGGGTCCATTAAACTTCAGTCATCTGATGGGAGACAGTGGTCCGTCCGATGTCTTTACAGGGGAGGTAGAGCTAAGTTAAGCCAAGGATGGTATGAATTCACTGTGGAAAATAACATGGGAGAAGGAGATGTTTGCATTTTCGAGCTGCTGAAATCACGGGATATTGTATTGAAAGTAACCGTGTTTCGTGTCCTGGAAGTTGCAGGACGCATGAGCCCTTGACGTAAAGTATCATCAGCATGAAACTAGATAGAAACCAATGACTGGTAAATTTGTGGGAAGAGATCCATTGTCAAGGAACCCTTTTTCATGTCATTGCTCTGGCATTTGTGCTGTGCTATGTTGATTTTGTTGGATGGGATTTCTTCTGCAGAGCAAACTAGTGGAACCATCCATATCCATGGTTTAGATGTTCCAACAGATGAAATCAAAAATCTCATCAGGATATAAATATTCCAATCAAAATGATATTAAGCTGGAACTCTACCAGATTTCAGGCTGAATTTGGTATCCGTTGTGTTTGCTTGATTCAACCATCCAGCCATCATGCAATGCTTTATGTATGATATGCTCAGCGATCTGCAATATGAACATTCAACATTAGTACGATTGCATCTGAATCAGTCACCCAGAAACATGGGTTTGTTAATTTTGCAAATTGTATTCTTTTGGAGTGAATATCATTACAAAGGAACTAATCGAACCCACTTTGAGCCAATTCAATTTTTTAAAAAAATAAAAAACAATAAAAATTATCATTTTCATTTGGTTAATAAAACATTTATCCAATGTAGTCATGCGAATACATAATATAATATTTAATAATTTAAAAACATATTGTTGATAAATATAAAAATAAAAAAATAAAATCATTATTTGCAACTTAAAAACCATCCACCTACTAGAAAACTAGAAGGATTAATATTTATAAATCTGCAAAGGATGTATTAAAGGAATCAATCCTACTTTGATGTGCAATTTTTTATAAAGATATTCAACTCAAGTTTTTCTTGATGCTTTCGTATATAAGTCAACAACCTGTTGTTTGTAGAAATCAAATTTTCTCTAAAATAACCGTTGTGTACAATAACTTCATTATCATTCTGGGATATTATTCGTATAAAATGTTCTCAATGAAACAATAATATATTCACATAATCTCACAAGTAGGTTGTATCATACCTCCATAAGATTTTGCATTCAATAAGGGAGTCAGAGAAGCAGGGAAGGGCTCTAAATGGGTTGTGGCTGGATGGATTGAACTTCTCGGTTCCTCCCCCTCGTCCTCTTCAACAACAACAATAGCAGCAAACGTCAATCACCCTTATCAGAAATCACAAACCTCCCTCAATATATACAGTGGAAGCCAGGGCTTCACCCTCTAGCCCCGATGCTGCCTCCACCCTTATCTACATTGAAATAAAAGATAATATTATACTTTTTACTTCAGCATGACCAAATCACCTTTAAGAAACACACAATGACTAGTAGCAGGTCTCTTATCAATCTTGAATCTAATTTTAGATACATGAATCATTGGAATGTTGGGCATTAAGGTTGTTGCATTCCCACCATTCCTATTAGCCCGATGAGAATTCTTAGCATCATTGTTTCTGGAGTGAAGTAGTCAGACAAATGTATGATATAGGGAAGGAATCTCTGATGACATTTGAATTACATGATAATCTTCTTCTTTGTCAATTTGCCTTCCTTCCTTTTTATTTAAAATTCATGATTAATTGGAGTTCTTTATTTTGTGGCATGAAAATTATATATTTGAAGTGAAGGATAAATTTGTAAATTGATTGTTTTACTCAAGGATAAAATTACAATTTAATTGCTTTTGCCTATAGAAATTTTCTTAGTCTATTTTAATATATACAATAATCAAAATTTACATTTATTCTTATTCTATGCTCAGTGTATTATATAATGTAAATTTAGGAGGGAATGGAGGTATTGGTGTATGGTTCAAAATGGCTGAAAAGTATAAATGGAGATAATAATATCATTCATTCTGAAAATATCTCTCATTGTGATAATAACCAATGGCCAATGATTTCTCAACTTGCCATCTTGAATTTGACTCATCTGTCACATGATCATGTCTTACAATTACAGCTTATGGAACGACCACTACTTCATTCATTCCTTTTCTCTTCTACAACTAAACAAACACCACCATGGAATTATTTCATATTTTACAACTACTTCCCTTCTTTTTCTTTCTTTTTGCCCCCTTCCTTCTCTTTCTGGCTGTCAATTATGCCATTCCAAACAAAAGAAGCTTCGAGCACCCACCAGAACCTGCAGGGTCATGGCCTATTATTGGTCATCTTCATCTCTTTGCTGGGTCTGACCTCCTACTTCACAGAATATTCGGGTCCATGGCTGATGAGCTTGGACCAATCTTCTGCGTCCGCCTTGGAATTCGTCAAGCAGTTGTAGTTAGCAATTGGAAACTGGCTTAAAGAATGTTTTACCGTTCATGACAAGGTATTTCCTCCACGTCCCAAATATTTGGCGGTGAAAATAATGGGATATGATCATGTTATGCTTGGCTTTGCACCTTATGGGAAATACTGGCGTGATGTCAGGAAGTTAGCTGTGGTTCAACTCTTGTCAAATTCCAGGCTGGAGTTGCTTAAGCATGTTAGAGATACGGAGACTAAGTTATTTATCAAGGAATTGTATCAGGAATGGCAGAAGAATGGAGGGAATACTGCTGTTGTTGAAATAAAGGAAAGATTTGGAGAACTGGCTTTGAATATAATAGTGAAAATGATTGCTGGGAAAAGATTTGTCGGTGGTGATGGAAATAGAGATGATGATTCAAGGAAATTCACTAAAGCGTTAGGAAATTTCAACCGGTTCACTGGGTTGTTTTTGGCTTCTGATACAGTTCCTGGTCTTGGTTGGTTGGATTGGACAAAGGGATATGTTGGTGAAATGAAGAGGACGGCTATGGAGTTGGACAGCGTGTTGGGAAGATGGGTAAAGGAGCATAGAGAAAAGAAGCGTAATGGAAGCATTGAAGAGGAAGAGCAAGATTTCATTCATGTCATGCTTTCTGATATGGATGACGGCAACATTTCTGCTCAAGAAATTGACTCTATCATCAAGGCTACTTGCTTGGTAAGTGCTATTGCAAAAGGAGGAACTGGGAAAGAAGAAGCACCACCCTCCCAAGCCCATTCTCCCATTTGTTAACCAACGTCTACCTTAGCTTAAGCCCATATTTAATTTCCACTGCATTTTTACATAAATTGATCTACCCTAATGTATATGATTATTAAGATGATAATTTAGAAAAATTAAGATTTACTATTTAGATTAATTTGATTGAGATAAGTAATTTAGGTTAAACTATAGTCATTATTTTATTAATTAGTTTAGGCTAATTATATAAATTAAAATCATGATTTTTAATTATGTTAATTAAATAAACAACAATTCAATTATTGTTGATAAAAATAAGTAATTATGTAATAATAAATATTTAAAGAGAATATAAAATAATTAAGTTAATAATTTGTTTAATTAAAAATCATTAATTTAATAACATTGTAAGCATATATATATTTATTTAAAATCAAACCTATTTTTGTGAATTGCTAACTCTGCTACTATGATGCAATATACATCATGTGAACTGCAGAGTCTGATTCTGGGCGGAAATGACACCGCAGTGATCACTCTTACATGGGCAATATCCTTGCTATTGAACAACCGTGACTCGCTGAAAAAGGCTCAAGATGAGCTTCAAATTCATGTGGGAAAGCACCAAGAAGTCAAGGAAGATTCATCCATGACCAACCTAAAATATTTGCGAGCCATTGTGAAGGAAACCTTGAGACTATACCCTGCTGCGGTGAAGATTCCTCTCCTTTCTTTTCTTTACGTTTTTGCATGTCAATTGCAATAATTCTCAACATGCAAAATCTTAGTCGTTTTTGCCTCCTCAACATAGTCATTAATACGGTGATTCAATCACTTGATTAGGAAAAAGAATTCAGATATCAAAATATAAAAATAGTATAAATTAGACAAAATTTATCATTTGTCTTATAAGATACCATGATTATATTAAGAGTGTTAGAGTTATATCGCATGTATGTTAGTATTAATTATTTGATTAATTATTTATCATTTTTATAATTATTTTTTAATATTTTAATTTAATAAATATTAATATTATATATACCATTTAAAATTCAATTACAACACATAATTTATATATTAGTAAAATTCTATTGTAACATAAAACTATTTCTATTATTACACATATTATGTACAATTATATTATAACACTTTATAATAAAACTTTATCTTTTTAAAATTTTATTATTATACATATTATTTAAAGTTTTATTTTAAGATCAATAAATTATGAAATTTTAATTTATATAGTCATGAATCTACTTCATATGACTTCTACAATATGAATTTTGAGAATGTTAAGTCAAATGTTAATAATGTGGGATATTTTTGCAACTTTAATGAAGACTTCATATTTTCAAAACTAATTAGAAATATATGTTTTTTATATATAATTTTATTATAAAATTAGTTATTATGAATTAAAATTATTATTATTAGATGATTAAAATAAAATAAAATAAAATTAGTTTTTAACAAATTTAAGTTTTTTAATAAAATTCTATTTCCTTAAAACCAATCATTCATGTGTTAGTTTTTTTATGTAAAATTAGATTATATGAATTAATTTAACAAATTTAATTATTAGATAATAAAATAATTAATATTTATATTTGATTTTTAGTAGAATTCTTATGATGAATGTCAAATCCAACAAATTAAACTTGACTTCTTTATTAGAAAAATTATAAAAATGGAAGTAGGGTTGATTTCAAAATAAAGAAAACAAAACTTGAAATGATTAAGTAAAAATGGTTTTGAAAAATATCAAATAATTAAAACTCTTAGTGAAAAGCATAACCTTGTTTCTAATTATTATATGATAATTGATTCATAAATAAGTCTTAGCCATTTTATTAAACTAATTCTAGTTGTAAAAGATGATTTTATTAATCAATCTTTTCTTAGTGGTAGAATAGTTAAGAGATGCTTTATGATTATCCTTAATTATTGAATCAACCATAAAAGTCATTTCTTACAAATTAGAGTTCAACAATCAAATAAAAAATTAAAGGGGCCTAATTCTAAGTATAACCAACAAGATGTTTGATTTGTTCAAACTATATTATTTTGTTCCATATGATAGTTAAATTTCATGCTAGGAATAATAACATCTTGAGTTACCACTAATTACAAATTAGAGAGATAATTATAGATCTAACAATCAATATGATAGTTTATAATTCAATCATGTGTGCAACAATGTCTTTTTACACAAACACGAGAATTATAATGAAGTGAAGTTTACAAGATCAAAACAAATGATAAAATAATTAAAAATTTTGATACATTTAGATCTCACATGCAAAACGTGAAAACTTTATTTAACTTTCAACTGAGACTAAGAAAATCTTTGTCTGACATCATTATGCTAGAAAGACAAAGAAAAACAATGAAATGAAATGTTGTGATGATGAAAAAATGGTACCTTCACAAAGGAAACAAACCTCCCTTTTATGAAGTTTCTAAAAATAAATAAAAGTGATTTAAGATAATAGTCTTATTCCCTCTAATTACTTGAAATCTGATCTTCATATCAAAAATATGAATTTTGATCTTAAGTCCATGTGAGTCTTTAAATATCAAACTCTGGTTAGTTTATTTACTTGTCATATATCCATAACTTATGGTCTCGAGCTTGTTATTTAGCAAAAATAGCTAAAACCATAGAAAATTGTTTCATTTCTTATATTTTAACCATCCAACCTATAAAATTTAAAAATCAATGAAAATAAACCAACTCCAAAAATATTATCAAAAAAATTAACCCAAATATTGAAATAATTTTTCATAAAATGCATCCTAATATCTTATATGGAAATTAATCATCAAAAATTAAAACTATTATTATTAGATAATTAAAATACAATAAAATTAATTTTAACAAATCTAAATAAAAAGGTAGAACTATCATTTTACTTGTCTTATTTTCTCTTTTAATATTAATCAAACATCCAAAAAATATATATTCCATCAATTTACTTTATTTAACTTTTATAATATGAGTTCAAAAAAGTTAAGTTAAATGTTAATAATATGAGATATTTCTATAACTTTAATAAAGATTCCATATTTTTAAAAAAATTATAAATAATATTTTTTATATAATTTCATTATACAAATTAATTATTATAAATTAAAACTATTATTATTAAATAATTAAAATAAACTAACATTACTCTTAATGGATTTAGATTTTTTAATAAAATTTTATTTTCTTAAAACTAATCATTTATATGTTGGCTTTTTATATAGAAATTAAAGATACAAATTAGTTATTTTAAATTAAAATTATTACAATTAGATTATTAAAATAAAATAAAAATAATTTTAACAAATTTTGAGAGAAAGAAGGGTCGAAACAACATTTTACTTGTTCACATTCCTTCTTTTAATCAGTTAAAAACTTAAAAAATGTATGTTTTATCAATCTATTTTATTTGATTTTCATAAAATAAGTTTGAAAATGTTAAGTTAGATGTTAACAATGTGGGATATTTTTGTAAATTTAATAAAAATCTCATATTTTTAAAAATAATTATAAATAATATTTTTATATATAATTTTATTATAAAATTTAGTTGCTATACATTAAAACTATTACTTTTAAATAATTAAAATAAAATTTATTTTTAAAAAATTTAAATTTTTTAATGAATTTTATTTTCTTTAAACTAATCATTTATGTATTATTATTTTTATATAAAATTAGATAATGAAACTCAATTTTAATGGCTTAAATTATTAGATAATAAAAATAACTAGTATTTATATTTGATTTTTAAATTGAATTAACCATTATAAAGATGGAATTAAAACTATACTATTAGATAATAGTAAAAATTAATTTGAATATATTAAACTATAGAATTCTTAGACTGAAATTAGATAATAAAAAATTAATATTTATATTTAATTTTAAATAAAATTTGTAAATTAAAATTAGTTATAAATATAAATTAAAACTATTTAATAAAATAAACTTAAAGAAAATGAGTAGAAATGTATTTTTACTTGTTATCCCACTCTTCCACAATATTATAAATGAATAGAAGAAATTTTATTTCAATGAGAACATTAACTTTTGTCTAAATTACCTAAATATGATTTTAGTTTAAATTGGATTCTAAATTTTTTTATAATTATATTAAATTAAATTAACATAATATTATTAGTTAAATACTAGAAGATAATCATGAATTTATATGTATTCATAGTGTACATCTAAAATATATATCATATGCAATTAAATTAAATCTAATATAAATATATGCTCATGAATTATACTAAATATTCATATTGAGAAACCAAATTTTATTAGATGGCGTATTATGAATTTAGACTGTAATAATAATAATAATAATAATAAGCTATATTATTAACATTTTTATTATTAAAATGAAATTATTAATAAATTATTAATTTATATTAAATAAATTAAATTATAAATAATAATAGATTAAATAAATAATATCAAATAATTATTTAACCTAAAAACTTAAACTATTGAGACTTAAAAAATAATTCATGTCTATAATATATATTTAAATATCAAATAAAATTAAATTGCAATTATATAACATGAATCGAATATAATTACGAAGCTTTTAACATTTTTTTATTGGTGAGGATATGAAGGGATTTTAAATAAAAAATATTAATTTGGTGAAAAGCATTTTGATTAGAAAATAAAAAAGAAAACGTTAAAGTGGTGCACATGTAGGCGGTGGCGTTGTAAATATCAAAAGTTTCGAAAGGCAGATGAATTTCGTTTTCTTAATTTGTTGGGTTCCTCTGATTTCATTTTCTGATTTGCTTCATATGCAGGTAATTTTCAACTGCTCTTCTAATTTTCTCATTCTCCAAACACTTACACGTTCCTTTCGATTTTTCTCACGTTGTTTCTTTCTTTTTCTTTTATTAGTGATCATCATCCATCCATGATATTTTCTTTGTTTTTTCCAATCACATATATAGACGTTATATTTTTTATATTTGAATTTAAAAATTCTGATAAATGAATGAAGGGTTTTTAAATGTAATTGTACATCTCATAATTTTTATAAAAAATTATAAAATAATGAATTTTAAAAATATTCATAATATAACAATTTTTAAAATTTAAACCAAAACTAAAAGATATATAAACAATACATATATTTTTCCATATATTAGCTTTTTTGCCTTCCATACATAAGTAGTAATTCGAAGGAATTTGGGTTATAAACAAAAACAAAGCAAAAAGTAGCAATCAGTCCAATTCAAGCATAAGAAATAAGTAGATATAAACCAGTCAGTCATCTTCTTATTTCATGTGGACCTCCAAATGCCCCTTTTGATCGTCTCCTCTCCCAATTGATTCTCTCTCTCCGTCCCATTGCATGGTTCCATGCAATTATGCTTCCATTTGGACGGCTGCTTCTATTCCATAACAATTACCCATTCTCTCTTCATCCATCTCTTTCCCTCCATATATCAACTATGCCAATTAAAAATATCATATTATTCTTTAATCTCGTTTAAATTTTGTTTTTATAATTTTAGAATATTTATATTTAAAAATTTATAATTTAATTATTGAGTATAACATAAGAATGAATTTATAAATATATTTACATTTTAAACTTAATAAATATTATATACATAAATATATTTGAAATATAAAATTAAAGCTTGAGATATTACATCATATGCTGTATATATTTTGATTTGGATATTTGGAGTTGGGATGATATTGTATAAATAATAATAAAGATAAATATATAGTTAAGACTGTTGTATACAAGGATAAAATAATCCAATATCAGATAATAAATTACATCAAATGTAAAATAGAATAAGCATGAAACGAAACAAGCAAGCTCTAACATTAATATTAAGCTTGTTTTTATTTCCCAAGAAATGGAATGGTCTAAAATGTGACTTTAAAATAGTCATGAATATTAAACAAGTTGAACTTTTATCTATAAAATCAAATATATTGAATTATACATATTCAATACATTTCACATAAAATGCGGCAGATCGAATTAATGTGCTAAATGATCTCTCATCGTATGCATGCACCACCATATCCCCACATTCAAATAGCAGCTACGTGGCTCTTTCGCATTCCACCACCACCAATTCCATGTGAACTTCACGTTCCATTCTTCGCGCGTCATTGTTATGCTTTCCTGTTGATTTTTATCCTTAACGACGATGCCCCGCTCTGTTTGTGGTCGGCGAAGAGCAGCTAACCCTGGGCGATTTCTGGATTTGGTGTTTTAGAAAACGGAATTTCTGGATTTGGGGTACAACTAAAATTATTTCTGGATTTGGGGTGGTCAGCAGGTTGGCCGCCGGTTTGACCGGCGGCCGAGTGACGTGGCGCAACGTGGCTGG
>CANYBF010534135.1:0-14473 GCA_948192965.1 Dalechampia spathulata | reverse complement strand
CCAACTAAAATGGTAAAATTGATTTTGGAAACTCATAGAATAGATCTCCACCACCCGAACCCAATCTCTGAAGGGTTTAACTAGCACTCATGCTATGGGTCGGTTGGACCAATCCGGAACCATCCAGTGGTGACTCCCTTGTGACTCTTTTGAGTCTGTATCATTCCCTAAGGGAACCCCTTAGGAAGACTGCACTTTCGATCCAAGTACGGTCCCCGGTCCGTGACTTTCACAACCCTCGCTTTGGGCCCCGGCAGAAACCGGTGCTCACAGTATGATCGTATCAACTCACGAAATTTCAAATTTTTTTAAAAAAAGTATCACGTATGAGTGTACCAACTACTATATGGCCATACCGATTTCATGTCTATACATGTATGGGCGTACACACTGTGTTGTACAATCGTACCATTGTTTTAACAGATTTTGGAATTTTTAAAGTTTTAGGCATACAGGCATACTGAATCATGTACGATCATACTAGCCTAATTTTGAAAATGCTAAAAATTGTTTGCTTCCAGTACGAGCATATCACCTAGGACGTACAACCGTACAGAGCATTTGGCAGAATTTTGGAATTTAGATTCAAGGAATCGTAAGGGCTACCAATTTCTGTACGGTTGTACGATGACTAAAAATCAGAAAATTTTAAAGGATTTTTGAAATTTTTTTCTAAAATTCCTAGAGTCCATCATACATTCCTACTTCAAAAATGATCCATCTATCATCCTTAGTTCATGTTTGATAAAGTTTAACCATTCTTCACTTAGGGGTTTTGTGGAAATATCCATAAATTGGTGAGTTGTATCAACAAATTCTAATACAACCTTCTCTTTTTACACATTATCATGTAAGAAATGATGCTTAATGTCTATATGCTTGGTCCTAGAATGTTGTATAAGGTTCTTAGATAAATTTATAGCACTAGTGTTATCACATTTGATAGATGTACATGACACACAAAGATTATAATCTCTCAATTATTGTTGAATCCATAACACTTAAGCATAATAACAACTGAAATAAATGTACTAAGCTTCTACAGTTGATAAAGAAACATAATTTTGTTTCTTGCTAAACTAAAAAACCAAACAATTTCCTAAGAAATGACATGTATCAAATGTACTTTTCCTATCTAGCACATTTCCAATAAAGTTAGCATCAGAAAAAGCAATAAAGTCAAAAGAATCATTCTTAGGATACCACAAGCCATAATGTATAGTACCAATCAAGTATTTGAAAATATGTTTCATAGCACTCAAGTGAAATTCCCTAGGTGATGCTTGAAAATGAGCATACATACACATAACAAATATGAAATCAGGCCTAAAAGTAGTTAGACAGACTAAACTACCTATCATACCTCTATATTTCTTTGATCTACTTGTTCACCACTTTCATCTAATGAAAGTTTTATTGTCATGCACATGGGCATTTTGCTTACTTTAATATCATCCAATCTAAATTTCTTCAATATCTCTTTAGTGTGCTTGAGTTGGTTGATGAAGATTCCATCTAATGTAGGGGTTAGATTTCTGCAGTAGGCATTACAGAGACCGCTTCATCGGCTGTTGGCAGGTCATAGAGGTAAGTAGAACTCTACTAATTCTATTATTATAGTGTCCATCTAAGTCTTGCTAACTATGCATGTTGACCTTGCAGATCATAGCGTATGAGTTTGGGCTACAGCCAGAGCCTGAGATCCCACATGGGATACCGCTTGGTTTTCCACGCATGCAGGCATGGAGTGTACCACACCGTAGACTCGGTTATACCATGGATAAGTTGAGAGAGTACCTCAATGACTTAACCTAGGATCAGGTAAGAAGAAACAATTTAATTAGCATTAAACTGTATTGAAATGGTTTGAGAAATACCTGAGTAGGTATCTGATCTCTTGTTATTGTTGGAATAGGTGCATCCCCATCCCTGGAGCAATATGTACCCGAGACCAGAGTACTTGACTAGCTTGATACGTAAGGATGAGCAACACATGTTGCTGAAGAGTCTTAAAAGTAGACTCTTTTATCTGGGCGAGCGCATTGGAGACTGGCATCTAGGGCCAGAGAGTCAAGTGGAGCTTGCTGCACACCCAAGAGTGATGTTCTGGGCATCTTGTACTGAGATTGACCCAGAGATAATTACTGCACTGAATAGTATTCCCATGCGAGAGTGTCTCTCGATTCACCAGTGGACTATTTAACTTTTGTCCAAATGAGGCTGATGGGTCCTGTGGAGCTTTCTATATATAGAGGCCTACATGACAAAGCCAGTGGGTCTAGTGTTAGACCCGATATTTGTAGAGGCCGAGGCGAGCACCATGGTTCACCAGCTGTTGGTAGTTCTCGAGGTAGCGATGCCTCGAAGAGGTCTCGTGATGTTAGACTTGGCATGAGCCCACCGAGACCTATGTCTGATACTCCAAAGGTGGCCCCAGGATATGAATGTCTAGCAGAATTTATGGAAGGCCAACTGATATAGCCACAGAACCTACTAATCTACACTTATGATGAGACTGGTTGTCCCTACGAGACTTCCTTTTTGGTGCTGGCAAGGAGTGAGATAGAGTTTTATCCACTGAACACCACCCATGTGAGTATATGTATTTTGTCTTTTCTCTGACTTTAGTAGTCTTACATGCATTTGACCTATGTAGGTACCTAGGGATGCCATGGCTGACGCCTCAAGGCTTCTAACAGGGTTGCACCGCTATCACACCTCTAAGATGCTGACTATTCAGGTGAGTACCTGTTATAAATACGAGTGCATGGAAATGCATGGATGCATGTCTTATATGCTTATATGCTCATGTTTACAGATGAGTAGGCAGTTGGAGCAGGAGGAGTGAGACTGTTATGCTCAGATGACAAAGCAGATGGGATGAGAGATTGCCCAGCTGATGGTATGTCTGGAGCGTTATAATATAGATGTTTCGGATAGCCCTAGTCCAGATGGGAACCACTTCAGCAAAGATGATGCTTAGAGGAGACATGATGTCAGGCTCCCATATGCATGATGTCAAAACTCTATAGTTTCTATATTAGAATAACAAGATAGTGTGTTACAGTCTGGCATTGTGTGTCTAATACGCTAGGGTTATTGCGTACCAACTATGAAAATAGACAAAAGCTTGAACTGTGTATCTTTTGGATTTACTAATGGAATCCAAAGCTGCTTACTGCTATAAATACTCTATGTTTTATGTTTATTACTAAAATATAACCCATTTGCTTTTCTGTGCAGAAAGTAGATATACAATGACTCAGTAATCATTGTCTGCTTTCTACGCTCTTTCTCGCCACTGGGGTAATGATGAGTGGAGTCGATTAAAAGAGATCAAACTCTAATACCTAAAGACTTTTCAGCAAGTCTCAATCAACAATGCCTTCTTGCATGTTTCCATGTAATTCTAGGATCCAGTGGCCCATGTTTTTTTATTTGGACATGTTGATCTGTGCCCGCTGTATGAGGAGTTTGCTGCTATCCTGAAAGTTTCCTGTAGCAGGACAGTGATGCTAACAGTACCGGTGCTTATTGGAGAGGCTTTCCCACATCTGATTAGGGCTTTTGATATTAGCCCAATTGAGCCAAGGCTACTTTTGATTGCATATGGCTATATAGATCTTGCTCCTATTTTCCAGCTATATGGCCAAAAGTCAGTAGATACCCCTTCATAGCTGAGGGTAGTGGGGTTCGAATTGCTGGCGTAATTTTTGTTTGTCAATCCATCCGGTCATGGAGATTTATTGATTGGACCTGTGTTAGATCAGATGGTGTAGGGTTGGACCCCTTTTCCTATGATCACAGTGAAAATGATCATTAGACTAGACAGAGTGAAGAGAGGACTATCTGAGCATTTCAATGGTAGTCTGCTTCTGTTGTAGGTAATGATTCTAAGCTGCTTTTGTAGGTTTTCAACTTAGAAAAGCTGAGTTTTGGCCCTAATTTTTGCATGAGTCACCTTTTGTAAGGTTTTTGGCTCATCGAGATATTGGTTTTATTTCAGACCCTAACTTTTACCTGAACTGCCCCCTTAGGTTTTTAGCTCAGCGGGTTGCTCTAATTTTTGCCTGAGCAGCCTTTTTACAAGGTTTTCAACTCAATGAGCTTTTATTTTTTATTTTGTTTTGTTACAGATCTGGCTTCAAGAGAAGCTTGGGATCTTGGCGCTGCCAATAGGGGACCCATAGAGATACCTCCCTCATAGCCACATACGAAGGGGTCATACCTTCAGTGAGGCAAAGATGATGATATTCCAGGGCTGGATTAATTGGATGGGGACCCAACCTGAGAGCGAGATCAGGTGGAGCTATCCTTGGTGGTGCATACAGCATGTGACTGTAATGACCTATATAGATTATATCCTACTACCGGGATTTAGGCATTACATGCACTATAGTCCTGCTAGGATTTGTCATCAGTATGGCCATCAGCAGACTATACCTCGACTAATAGAGTTTGAGGAAGGAAGGCTGGTGCCTCACTTTATGGAGCATGTGGAGAGGACTTGGCCTCATCGTTGGATAGTGTTGGTGGAGATTCCTTGAGCTGGACCTACCACAGATGAAGAATACAAGCTATGGATGCTGCGCCACACCTGAATCCTGTACTACTAGACATTATTAGGCAATAGTATGTAATGTAATAAAGAAAGAAAGTGCTTTATGTTTGAGATTTGTACTACTTATGGCTAAGTTTATGAACATGTGTTCCATTTGCATTAATGAGATTAAAACATTTACATGAAAATGCTAAAATCAACACAGAAGTTCTGGATGTGCATCAAACTTAACCCCTGTTATTGATAGTCTCATGTGAGATTTTCTGATCAACTATTTTAACACTCTCCTTTTACCTCTAAGAGCTCTAAATTTTGTACGAGTTATCCAAGCAAATTTTCAACTCATTGAGCAAATGCTTTTCTTTTGCCTTAACTTTTGCGTGAACTACCTATATAGGTTTTCAACTCACCAGGCTTTTTATTTTTATTTTGCCTTTTCTTTTACCATTTGCTTTAGAAGAAATACTTCTTCAGCCGATCAAGGTTAACGGGTTCTGAGAATTCATTGCCTTCCAAATCTTAGATGCGAATAGCACTTTTGGAGAGGATCTTTTAACTAAGAATGGGCCTTCCCAATTAGGCCTGAAATTTCCATGAGGGTCGTGGACAGCTAGTCTGACTTGCTTCAAAACTAGATCACCTTCCTATATGGCTACAGGTTTAACCTTCCCATTGAATGCATTTTCCATGCGCTTCTTGTAAAGTTGTAAATGATAGAGAGCCTTCAGTTGCTTCTCATCAATAGTAACTAGCTGTTCATATCTGGCCCTTTTCTATTTAGCTTCTGGCAACTGAGATTCTAGAATGGTACGAAGTGATTTCAGATCCATTTGGATTGGCAATACGGCTTCGATCCCATAAATAAAAGAGTATGGAGTGGCACCCGTAGGACTCCTTACAGTGGTTCTGTAACCCCATAAAGCAAATGACAATTGCTCATGCCAATCTCTGTAAGTTCCCACTATCTTAGCTAAGATGCACTTGATCATTTTGTTAGCCGCTTCGACTGCCCTATTAGCTTAAGGGCGGTAAGGAGAAGATTGATGGTGCTCGATTCCATACTTTTCTAGTAAGTCAACAACTTGGCCCTAGAATTGCACTCCATTATCTGACACCAAGTGATACGGTACCCCATATCGGCATATGAGATTCTTCTCTATAAATTTGGTAACCTGCTTTGCCCAAGTTTACTGTAGTATTCAGCTTCTACCCACTTAGAGAAGTAATCAACAGCCACTAGTATGTACCGATGCCCGTTGGAAGCATTAAGATGAATCTCACCCATGATGTCAATTCCCCAAGCTAAGAATGGCCAAGGCATTGTCAAATTCTACAATTCAACTGGTGGTATGTGACTCAGATCCCTGTGAACCTGACACTCATGACATCTCCGTAAACTATGTATGCAGTCTGTCTCCATGATGAGCCAGAAATATCCTTGGCGTAGGATTTTCCTATAAAGCATGAATCCGTTCATGCATGGTCCACATGCACCAGTGTGTAATGTTTCCATGATTAATTCAATTTCCTTCCCCGATATGCACTGAAGTTGTAGACCATCTACTGTTCTTCTGTAGAGAACACCCTAATGCCAGGTAAAGTTGGCTACTAGTCTGTGTAAGGCTAGCTTATTGGTTCTGTTGGCTTCTTTTGGATAAGTACCAGTCTTTAGAAAGTTCATGATATCTGCATACTATGGGATTTCATCTAGCTGATCTAGTGCCATAACTAGTTCTCCCTCATAGCAAGGAATCCTTGACTGCTCAATGAATACAGGTTGAACTTGATTCTACGATCGCTCATAGACTGATGCCAGTGTAGCCAAGGCATCAGCCATCTGATTCTCCTCACGCGGCATATGAATGAATTGGCATGAGATGAAATTATAAACCATGAGCTTCATGTATTTAGCATAAGGCTTGAGCCTTTCCTCTTTGACATCCCACTCGGTAGTGGATTAATGAATGACAAGCATTGAATCACCAAATATCTGTACATCTTGGGCACCGATCATTAGTAATGCTTCTAACCTGAATAGACATGCTTCATATTCAGCCATATTATCGATGACTGAAAAGCTCAGCCGCTTTGAAAGCATGATGAGTTTGCCTTCAGGAGTGATTAGCATAACTCCTATACCTGCACCTCTTCTGTTCACTGCACCATCAAAGTGCAACTACCATTTTTGGACATCAACTGCCCCCAAGTGCTCATCTGGGAAGTTCAGTTCAAAGGTCTCAGAGTCATCCATAGGCCTGGATGCTAAGAATTCAGCAATTACTCTACCTTTGATCACCTTGGTTGTGATGTACTGCATGTCAAATTTTGATAACAGGATCAGCCACCTAGAAAGTTTCCCTACCAACGAAGGAGCTACATACAAGTACTTCATAAGGTCAACCTTAGAGATTGCCTAAACTTGGTATGACTGGAAGTAGTGTCTGAGTTTCTTGGTGACCTAGATCATAGCCATGCATAGCTTCTCAACAGTGCTATATTTGCATTCAGTTGGCAGCAACTTCTTACTCAAGTAGTAGACAACATGCTCAACTCCAACTTCATTCTCTTGAGCCATCATAGCACCCACTGATTCCTCTTCTAAGGCTAGATAAAGTAGTAATGGTTTTCCCGATCGAGGTGGCTGAAAGATTAGCTGGTTGGAGAGGTAATGCTTCACCCTCTCAAATGCAAACTGGCAATTCTCATCCCAAACCATAGGCTGGTTCTTCCTCAAAAGCTTGAAGATGGGCTCATACATGGTAGTGAGCTTGGCGATGAATCTACTGATGTATTGGAGCTGTCCCAGGAATCCCTTAACTTCAATCTCAGTTCTAGGAATAGGCATCTCAATGATCGACTTTGCTTTATTAGGATTGACTTCGATACCCCTCTAACTGACAATGTGAACCAGCAGTTTACCGGATGTCACCCCGAATGTGCATTTCTTTGGGTTCAGCCTGAGTCCATATTTCTCAATGTGTATGAGAAACCTATCAAGAGCTACTGGATGCTCTTCTCTAGTGGGAGACTTCACTATCATATCATCCACATAGACTTTAACCTCCTTATGGATCAAATCATGCAACAGGTTTGATGTAGCTCGCTGGTAGGTAGCACCTGCGTTCTTCAAGCCAAAGGGCATGACCTTGTAGTAGTAGGTCTCCCATTCTATGACGAAAGCTATCTTCACCTTGTCTATAATTGCCAACAAGATTTGGTTCTACCCAGAGAATACATCAGCGAAGGAATACATAGTGCTAGTAGCTGCACTATCCACTAGCATATCAATATGGGGCAAAGGAAAGTCATCCTTTGGACATGATTTGTTCAAATCCCTGTAGTCGACGCAGACTCTGACCCTGCCATCTTTCTTGGGAACCAGAACTACATTGGCCAACCACTTTAGATAGTTGACCACCTTAAGGAATTTGGCATCCAACTACTTCTGGACATCTTCCTTGACCTTCTGAGCCTATTCTAATTGGAGGCACCGTAGTTTCTACTTAACTGGCTTGAACCCCGGCTTGGTAGGAATTCTGTCAATACTTGGCATGTCTTCATAGCCTAAAGCAAAGGCTTTTATATGCTTTTTCAATGCACTAATTATTTCTATTCTCTCTTCAGAGGTCAACTCTAATGCAATCTAGAGTAGACATGGCTTGTCATCTATATTAATGTTAACATTTTTTATGCATGATGCGTTAATGTCAAAAATGTTTATGTAATGCTCATGTTCATGCATAATGCCATCAAAATACACATCGTAAACATAAGCAAAGTTATTCTTCATTGCATTATACTTATTTGGAATTACATCATCATCAAACCGAATAAAAATAGGGACATTAGTGTCCTCATACAGTAATTCCTTAAAAATACTATCCACCAGTGTGGCTATATCCTTATAGACCTTTGGCAGCAGCTGGTCCTCCATGTTCAAGTTCTGCAGGTTGGCTCCTAGTGCAGCGACTGTAGTGAGTTCCAGCTCCAGGTGGCCAGTGGTGAGATTAGCAACGTCACCAAAGATCTGGAACGCATCATTAGGGCTGATGGTGAAAGTAGCAACAATCTTCTTTATTATTATCAATCTTCTTCCCATATGGCTGTACGAATGTCAAACTCTATTGAATCCTACTGGTACCGACCTAAGCATATGCCAGGCATAAAGTTCATCAGTTGCATCATTCTCTCCATAGTGGGACTCGGTTGGTACGAGTATGATTCAGGTTCTCTGATGGCAGCGATTTGAAAACCAGTCATAAGAGGGACATCTTCTCTAATACATGCCAAAGTGACCTCATTATCAGCAGCAATAGTAACCACACCTTTATTATGTGGGAACTTAATTTTCTGGTGCAAAGTGGATGGCACACCTCCCAAAGGATAGAACCACGGCTGGCTCAGTAGTAGTGCAAATGATACCGAGATGTCAAGAACTGTGAACTCCACCACTGATTCAATCAGCCTGACAGTGACAGTGGCAATGAAGGTACTAGTAACCTCTCTTTTAGACTCATCATATGCCCTGATGATAGTCTTGCATGGCTTCAAGTCTAAAAGCTGAACCCCGGGCTTGAGCAATACCATAAGAGGATAGATGTTGATGCCTGAACCATCATCCACCATGACATAGGGGGTTGAGAAGTTCATGATATTCACCCTAATGACGAGTGCTTTGTTGTGGTAGATACCCTCAGCTGGTAGATCCACATCAGAAAAAGTGATCATGTTGGATGGTAATTCCTGATTTACTAGCTGACTCTTCATGATGAATATGGAAGTAGATGGAGAGATTTTCATGCTTGAGAGTGCTTTGACGATAGCCCATTTATGCTATTGGGAGGATAGCACCAAGTCTCAGATGCTAATGTTAGCCTGTGTCTTCTTCAATTGCTTGACGACAACATTATGAAGCTGAGCAGCCTGATCAGCTAGTTATGGAGCTGGAACATTGCTTAGACCAGCCTCATTCCTAGTGGATCTAGCCTCAGTCGGCTTCTTAGGAGCTTCTAGCTTCTTCCCAAGGTCAGGAGGAGTGAACACCTTACCATTACGAGTCATATTATGGACTCAAGAGGACATCTTGTTGGCACCTAACCATTTCTGCTGCTTAGGCAGTTTTGGTGTTGGCTTAACTATCTTGGGGGTCTTGGCTGACTTACCCTTTTTTGAAGCCTGATCCCATGATGACTCAGACTTAGTGGAATTCTGAGTAGCTATAGACTCATCCTCTAAACTATCATACTATATGTCAATGGCACCAATATTGAACCCACCATCGAGTCAGAATACGATAGCAGGCAACTGAGCAATCCTCTCACTGCCAAGGGGAGATTTTGAATGACCAGTCTAAGGGAGCAACAATCATCAGTGTTATGGCCGTGATGCTGGTGATAGTGGCAGTAAGTTTTAGTGTCCATTAAGGCTGGGGGTGGTATTTTAAAGTTTGGTTCAAGTGGATTGATGAGCTTGGCTTTGATGAGGCACCCAAAAACCTTGGAAAGTGGCATTCCAAGATCCAAGAACCTCCAGGATGGAGTAATGTTTCAGAGTATAGGGTTTAGTGTTTGCAGGGCCTTAACGTAGTGAGGTTTTGGTTGTGTCTGAGTGTATGTGGTGGTTTTGGGTTTCTAGAAGGAAAGCTCCTTTTTCTTACCCTCGGTCTACTCAATGCATTGTTCTATAGAGTAGATGTCCTCAAAAGTATGGAACCTCGGATATTTTAGCTTATCCTGATAAAGTGGCATTGACCCCATAATATGCTTATTGATCATGTCAGATTCAAATGGCTTCTATCTGACCAATGCAGCTTTATCCATTCATCAACAGAAATAATCCATGAAAGATTCATTGGCTTTTTGTTTAACCATTTCCAGATCCATCAAGGTTACATCAAATCTAGACTTGAACCAATACTGTTTACAGAATGCAATGCAGAGAGGCTTCCACTCGATCGTGGTTGTCTTGTTCAGACTGTGATACCAGGCCAATGCTGGTCCTTCCAGTGAGATGAAGAAGAGTTAGACTATCTGATCATCCGACAGGTCTGTAGTGCTCATCATCATGGTGTAGGTCTTCAAATGGTTCTTTGGGTCAACAACTTCGTTGTACTTGGGAATGTCTGGGAGCTTGAACTTGGCAGGTAGCCCCTTGATAGCTTGGACTAAGAACTCATCAAAGTCGATGTCAGACCCCATGCCTTTGGTCTTCATTATGGTCCATAGTTATTCTATCTTCTATTCTAAGACAGTGGTCTCAGACTTCCGAACATCATGCATATGGAGCGAGACGTCATCATCAGTCTCCATATCATACAGGTTGACACCCTTCCCTTTTTCCTTGATCGGAGATGGTGGGGTGATGAATTTTGCAGGACTAAGAGCCTCTCAAATCTATTGTTACAGGAGAGTCTTGAAGTCATCATTCAGAAGCTTGGCCACATACTGGTCAATAATCTTCTAAACTACAGCGAGTGTGGTCTCATGTAGCACTGGGGCAGGAGGGTTAGATGAGGATGCGACATTCCTAGCATGCTGAGAGTCTGATATTATTATTCTGTACATGAAAAAAAGAGTTAGCGTGGATGCATGAGTATGCATATGGTGTTTGCGTATGGTGCATGTGATGTGACATGTAGGATGTACGTGTGACCTATGCTTAGGAAATAATGTGATTTCATGGCTGCAACAAAGCAAGTTAGCATGCATATGCGTAGATGCACATGATGCATCACGTAGGATATATGCATGTCCTATGCTAGGAAACATCCAGCATTATGGCTGTAAAAAAAAATATATTAGAAGATTGCATGAGTATGTATGTATGCGTGTTTGGACAGAAAACACGAAAATGGTTAGTGAACATGTAGCATGTAGCAACGCTCCCTGCCACCCTTATACCTCCATAATAATTGGTTAATCCAAGTTCTCTTTTCTTACGTGAGATACTAGCCTGGAGTTACACTGGAAACTCGAGGCACAATTCTCTCAATAAGGCAAGCAAAAGGGTTGATCGTTGCTTGATCATATAAAGGATTACGGTAAAAACCCGACAGCATTTCAACCTAGCCATATTGCTATGATAAGTGAATATCGATGGAATTGGCATGAGGTTGTGCAACCATTCAAAATCATGAAAGGATTCTGACTCTTAGCAGAGCAATATGGGCATGATCATATTGTTATGATAAGAGTATGCCCATGGAATAAGCGTGAGGTTATGCAACCATATGGAATCATGAAAGGATTCTAACTCTTAGCAAAGCAATACGGGCATGATCATATTATTATGATAAGAGTACGCTCATGGAACAAGCGTAAGGTTATGCAACCATACAGAATCATGAAAGGATTCTGACTCTTAGCAGAGCAATATGGGTATGATCAAATTATTATGATAAGAGTATGCCCATGGAATAAGTGTAAGGTTGTGTAACCATATAGAATCATAAAAGGATTCCGACTCTTGGCAGAGTAATAAGTGGGAGGAAAATAAACCAGGTCTATGCAAATCCACTGACATGATAAGGCAAAGATCCATATAGCATGCAATAAGGGTCCTAGTTTGGAATGTTGCTAGGCTTACTACATGGGCTTTAGTCCGGTTTTGAGAACAGGCTAAGGTCTCCCACCAAGTTGTCCATAACCTATCCAACCAAATGGAATCATCGAAGGTTATCAGTACAGTGCAGCAAGTGGTGAAGGTAGATGTGCTTTTCCGAGGAGTCGAATAGAGTTCAAGGTACTCACTCACTCATAATCATCGATTCGACACAGGACCAAGGTAGTGTGTGCAAACACAGACTGGTGTTATGATGAATATAATTAATCTAACTATGATGGGAAATTTGATATGGAAACTCTTAGATGCCACCACTCTTTCGCTGTGATGTCCCCAGTGGAGTCATCACTGTGAGCGTCGGTTTCTGCTAGAGCCTAGAGTGAGGCTTATGATGCTCACGGACCAAGGACAGCACTTGGAGCGAAAGTGTAGTCTTCCCGAGGGGTTACCCCAAGGAATGATATAGACTCGAAAGAGTCGTAAGGAGTCAACATTGGATGGTTCCGGATTGGTCCAACCGACCCATAGCATGAGTGCTAGTTAAACCCTTCAAAGATTGGGTTTGAGTAGTAGAGATCTATTTCTATGAGTTTCCAAAATTGATTTTACCATTATAGTTGGAATTAATTGTCTTATTTTGTTATATGCGTAGCATGTAGTGCTATATGCTACGCATATAGCATTTTTATGCTATGCGCTCCGCCTTGTGCGGGCAAAATGTAACACACTCCGTACGTCAACGGAGATGCACTCGACTTTCTAAGGAGTCATGTAGCTTCAGCTCTTATCAGGTGGGCCCTGGGTGGTGGGTCCCACCATATGCCTCATTTTGGGCGTATAGTGCTATATGCCCAAAGTGTAGTATTTTGCATGCTATGTGCTCTGCCTCTGATGGGCATAGTGCAATGTGTTATGTAGGCATAGAATACATAGAAAAGGCTAAAAAAGGATAGTGAGCCCTACCAAGTACAATGTGCTCTGTACACCCAAAATACTCAGAGAAAGCCAAAAAGGCATATATGCACTATCGGGATCGATATCGGGGACCTGTACCAAGCCGAATCGATAAAAACCCGAAATCGCAGGTGGGTGAAAAGTCAAGGTCAACATGCATGAACTTGACATTTACTACATGAACATGAACATTTATGCATGTTATTGTTCCTAATATGAACATTTTTGCCTTCGAAATCCTTTTATTTTTGGATGGAGGGGGATACTTTTACAAAAATAGTTCCCTTAGAGGTATAAGAAGAGTTTTGATTAAAATCAATACCTTCTCTATTGCCACTAAGTTTTTGATGTTTCAAAATAGAATCAATTTTAAAACCTCCTTATTCAAATTTAGAAAGATTATTTTTCAACAATTCTCTTTCTTTTGAAATCTTATCATTTTCTTCTTTCAAAACTTTATTTTCTTTCAAGTTTAGTTTTGCAAGAATCAAGTTCATATTGCAAATCACTTTTCTCTTTTGAAACACATGCAAATTTATTTTTAAGTGATTTGTGTTTCCTAGCTAATTGTTTATACTTTTCTAATAATGATTCTAATGCATCATTCTCATCATCATCATCATAATTATCATTGCTATAATAAGGTTAAGATAATGTGGTTCCCTCATCTTTATCATCATCCATGAATGCCATAAAGCAAAGATTTGTTGCTCCCTTATCTCTGGACATATCCTCATTGGTTTCACTATCATCATCCCATGTTGCTTTTAAGGCCTTCTTTTTAAATGGCTTATTCAGTTGAGGGCATTCATTCCTCATATATCCCAGCTTGTTGCATTCATAATAAATAACAGGACCCTATCTAAATGTATCTTTTCAATGTTGGTACTTTCTTGCTTCAAATGGCTTCCTACCATCCTTCTCAAACTTCTTTTTCTTTATCAGAAGGTTCTTTACTTGCTTGGAAAGGAGGCAACTTCATCATCAATCTCTCCCTCACTTGTTGAAGAGGTATCTTCTTTTTTTGAAGCTTTAAGTGCAATTCCTCTTTATTTATCTTCTTCAACTCCTTGCTTGAGAGTAATCTCATGCGTAAGAAGTTTACCAAGTAGCACATCTGTAAGAGTAGGGCATCCCGGACGTGGGAGCCTAGCATGCTGTTCGGCGTGAGATGCCGTGGTGCTTGCTCTCAATGGCGTATCCCAATTTTATTTTCGAAAACAATGTTTTTGTAATGTGGAGTCGCCACCTAGTTTATTTTGTCAATTCAATTGAATGACTAAAAGAAAACTAGGAAATAAAACCTGGGCCTTCCCGTGTTGGAAAGCGGCCTGAATTTCTTCAGAGTTTGGGTTCGAGGTTTCAATTTATTCATATTCTATCTTATTATGTTCACTT
>CANYBF010533831.1:0-12877 GCA_948192965.1 Dalechampia spathulata | reverse complement strand
ATACTTTACTTAATCACAATCACTCAATAATTCACCTTTCATTAACCTTTATATTTATCATCAAACTCTATTTTATATCATCCTTGATACTTAATCATTTAATATTTAAACCATTAAACTTGATTTAATAATTATCTATCTAAAATATATTTGTTTCAACATCCCTTTCTTATGTTTAATCTTATATAACATATCCTTTAGACCTTTCTAAATTATCATTTAATAAACTATATAAATTTAACTTATTTATTTAATATCAATATCAATCTCATATTTAAGTTACCTTTAAAAATTCACATTTTGTTCCTTTTAAAATTCACATTTTGTTTTCCATACCATTATCCTCTTTACTTTATTTTGATCTATCATCATACTTAACCAATAATTCTTTATATTTCATTATTATGATAACTCATAATACTTTCAATAATCATTCTCATATTTATTTCTTAATTATTTAAATATTATTATGAAGTCATCATTTATCATTTACTAATTTATCCCTTAATCAACTTTCAATAATTCTAAGTCTTAATTATTCATTCCATTTAACCCCATTTATAACTTAACTTATTAAACTTCATAAAATCATTAATCATACTCAATTTATAACTCAATTAAAATCCATGACTTAAAATTTCTGAAAATTGCATTATATTTCACTTTAAGTTTCCTTTTTAATCACCATTCTTAAGTATTACTTAACCTTCTCTTATACCTTCAATTAATTACTTTCTAATAATACTTAATTTGTATAATAAGTAAATCATTTAAGCCCCTTTAATCAACATTGACATATACTTCCTATACCATCCACTTAAACATATTAAAATATCTATTAAGTCCATATCTTTTAAAATGCCATATGCACAATCTTTTATTTATTAATATATCTCTACTTCCACTTTAATTCTTAATCATAGAATTAAATCATCAATCCAAATACCATTTAAATCTTTACATTTATTACAACCATATACTTCCAATTCAATCCCCTTACATCTTTCATAAATGTTTTTGTCATTATTCATTTATTATGTCCCCCTTTGTCTTTATTCACTTTAATGTCCCATACCTATCTTATCCTTATTATAATAATTCAATTCCTTCTTTAATTAATATTTATACATCAATTTATCACTCAACTACATTATCCTTAAGTCATTTAACTCAAATATCTTAATCAATCACTTACTAAATCTTAATCCATCTTAAACCATCATTTACCTTAACTTAAGTTACCTTAACTTAATTAATTACTTATTAATCTTATACTTCTTTTAATCAAGCATTTAATTTACCATTTTAACCATCTTTTACCTTGGTAAATTTGTCCATGTCAATAACATCATAAGAACAACCCACACACATACCATAATTCACTAATAATCAATCACTTTACATCACTAATCAACTAAATCATCAAAATAAAAGCTAAAAACTACTAATCGACATCTAAAACATTCTACCATAACAAGATTATACCTAAAATAATTCTGCCAAATAAAGAATCCAAGCAAAAAAATTTGCCAAAATGAATCTATACATAAAAACACATAAAAAATGAAGATCTACCATCAAACAAGCTCACCTTTCAGTAAAAATACTAAAAATAAACTAAAACTTGGTATTTCCTTTGGATTTTCATCTAATCCATTCTATTTAACCTTGATCTCAACCCAAAACTCTCATATATGTACCTTAAATAAAAGATCCATGAAGAAAAATATGGATTAGTTAACATAGGAGTTTCGGTTTCCAAGGAAAATTCATGATTTAAGTGATTTTCAACTTGCACTTTGAAGATCTATATGAACAAGAAAGAAATGGAAATATCTTGACTCCATCTTCATCTAAACATGTAGTTCTTTGATTTAACTTGAAGTTTCATGAAGACAAGAAGATAGAATGATGAAGTTTTGGTTATTCCATAAGAGAAATATGAAGAAATGACTTGAAAAAGTAAAGAAAAATGAAGAAATGGATGGAGGAAGAGAAGTATATTTCGGCCACAATGGAGAGAAGGAAGAAAATTAGTGTATTAGGTTTAAAACAACTCTAATTTTCAGATGGAATATGATATATATATAGTATGGGTGCAAAATAGCTTCCATACACTCATTTCGTAAGATTCTAGCCCCTTATACATACCATTTTGTATAAATAATTGTATTATACCATTTTATTCCCTTCTTTCATCAAAATATGTATAGAATACCTCCTTTCCATTCAAATTTCATATTTTCCAAGTCATCAATCCATCAATCCATCATTTAATTAAATAAAATACTTAAATATTCTTCTCTCTCCATCCACTTTCATCACTTTCGAATATTCTTTTCCAAATACCCATACCTCAATATTTAATTCTTTCCATCACATTCCTAATAATAATGCTTTATTATTATTCTCAAATATCAATTTAATACTCAATTATTCACTCTATTATCCAATAATTTCATTTATGATATCATCATTCCCTATTATGACATCATAAATCAAAATCATAAATTTTACTTTTCTAATATTTTCATATCATTATATACCTTCACAAATGTATTATCAATCCATAATTAATCATTCTTACTAAAATTAAAACCATAATTAAGCTCATTTGCTTACATCATGCTTACATCATCAAGGTTCATTTATGATATCATAAATGAAATTCCAAATTCCATTTCACTTTCTTTTCTATATCATAAATCTTATATTAAATCATTCATCTTAGGCATACATATTTCAATATACTTATTTAATATTCCATTATTCACTAATCCATAATTATTTCTATAAGTATATATATTATACATACATTTTTTTCATTCGTATAATTCATTTATGTGATCCTTAATCACACTAATTTATAAATTATGCATACTCCAAATACAATCATAATTTATCTTAATTCCTCAATTGCATACATTTCCATGTATATGTAAATATTCTTGCCTTGATATAATGCATTTAATCGATTAACCTAATTTTAGATGTTCAAACTTATTTTTCGCATTCGACTTAATCTACTATTAACTTATCATCATTTCTTAATTTTGATAGATATTTCCTATCGTTATCATTTCATTTATAATGTTCATCTTGAAATGCATGTTTTTTTCATAATTTCACCTTATCATCAAATTTCTGATCGTATAGGGTATAATTCATTACCTTATTCAATTATAATTTTCTCTCTAAAAATGAGGATGTGACACCTCCTTACTTTAATTTTATGGTGCACGTCTTTCGGTAGCTTTCCATGATCCAAATAATCAATAAGAAGTTGTTGCCAATCTTGTGCATTAGTTTCATATACAGAAATATGATTCACCACCTCTTTTTCATCTCCATTTTCAAGTTGAAGTGATAATAGAACAATCCATCTTTAATATACAGGAACTTCAACTACACCATTTGGTATTGATAATATCAACCCTAAGTTCACCAAAGCATAATCTCATTGATTATTTTCTTGTGGCACATGTTTTATCAATAAGTTATCAAATTGATTAAGCAACTTTGAAGCATACTCATAATAAGGTAATAAATAAGCTTTCTTTACCTCATATAGTGAGAGGACTTGATTGATAATTAACTTTAAATCTCCAAATACTTCAATATTCAAGATCTCCATGTTAGTTGCCATTTGGAATCCAAGGATCAAGGCTTGATACTCTACCATATTATTTGAGCATTTTTCTTTAAGGGTAAATGTAAATGGTAAAACTTCATCTTCAAGACTAAAAAAACAACCTTAGCTTCTACCTCCTCTCACTTAGCTACTCCATTAAATAACATCCTTCAAGCTCTTGGAATTTCTATAAAGAAAATTTCCTTATCAAAGAGATCATCAGAAAACTTCCAATGATCAAGAATTTGTTGAATAGCAAGAAAGTCAGTAAGAACTTGACCATTAATTACTTTTTGAGGAATATAGACCACCTCAAATTCTTATAACAAAACTACTTATTTAGTTAATTTTTTTAGGTGGATAAGTCTTGATAAGATGTACTTGATATGATCTGCCTTCAAAGTCAAGTGCGTAGTATGAGCTTGTAGATAAATTCCTCAGTTTTTTAGTTGGAAACATTAAGGCTAAGCACATTTTCTCAATGAGAGAATAATTGAATTCAACCTTATTCATCATTCTACTAAGGTAGTAGAGTGCACCCTCTTTTCCTTCATCATTTATCTGTACCAGCAGGACCCTTAAAGATCATTCATTTGCTAATGTATATAAAATGAGAGGCCATCGATTATCAATGTGTAGACCTTCATTTTTCACCTACATGATACAACTTTAGGTTTTCTTTGATTCGGCTTGGTACAAGTCCTCGATGTCCATCACAATTTGCATACATGCATTTTAGCCTCCCACGAGTACTCTGGACATATAGAGAACATTACATTTTGCTTGTGGAATGTAAAGCACATAACATGTACTTTCTGATATGCAGAGCACCTAGTGTTACATGCTATGCATATTTAGTAAATATACATATGGTGTGTGGCCTTTTCCCATAAAAATCTTATATGCTCCATATGTCATCATGAATTTATAGTATATTTGATGCATGTTGGTCATGGGGTGCACATCCCAATGAGCCCTTATTGGGCAGCCTATATAGGTGTATTTTGCTACTTGCTAGACATGTACTGCTATATGCTATGCATATGGCTTTTTTCTGGGCTATATGTTGCGTATATCCAATGTAATTTTCTAGAATCTCTTATTGTTTGCTTGCTTTTGGTAACTAATGACCCTCACCTATAAATATAAGCCATATATTTATGGGAAAAAGGTTAGAAAATTGAAAATCATACCTAAACTCTGCTAAATTGGTTTCTCACTTAATTAAGTTGCTAATTAGGATTAGAGACCATTTAATCCTCACTTTAAATCCCAAAACTCATTTGGAATCAAGACTTGAAACTAATCTTCTTTGATGAGTGTAGAATGTCCTTTCTCTTTCTCATTTTCTCTTAATTTCATTATGGGTTTATGATTTTTGGTTGGTTTTTCATTGATTGGCTTTAATCATGAATGTAATAGTAGCATTCATAGCTTTCTCATTGCTAGAATGATCTATGACAGTTACATATTCACTTAGGTTTGTGATTTTCCTCATGTTTTTACCTAAAAACTCAATTATTTTCTATTTTTGTACATTACATGATCTATGTGTTATGTACATTATGCTATATATAGCATATATAGTTGTTTGTTTCCACTAATTTATGATTTTCACTCATTCTCCACTTATTTTTTTTATGCTAATCAAAGTTTTTAGTAGCATTAGTAGTTTCACAATGACTCTTATAATCTGAATTCATCACACTTTGGTTTAATATGATTAATTTTGGCTTTAAAATTAATTTTAAAAGTTAAATGCTTATTTGATTTGATGTTTATTGTAATTGATGTGATTGGACTTGAATTGGATGTGCTTGTTATCTCTAATGGATGATTTGATGATATTAGAGTCCTCTAATTTCATTTCACATGATCAATTTATGTTTATTTTGCTATTAAATCAATTAATTCACTTATTTTCTCAGTTAAATGTTATTTTAATTATGTTTTATTTATCACTTGACATGATTTGCTTAATTGGATGTTGATTTATTTCTAAGTGATGCCACATGTGATCTTAGAATCTTCTAATTATGCTTTTAATTGATTTTGCCCAAAATTGATTATTTTCATGATTTTCACGATCTAACTCATGTTTATTGTTGCATTTCATGAGTGTTATTATTACATTCATTAGACTTTAGCCCTCAATTCATGCTTTCACATGGCATAAAATTGGTCATTTATGTATGGAATCTCATTTATTACCTAACAATTATTTCCTCTATTTGCATTTTTCATTCGTACATTTTGGCTCATGCTATCTGAGACTATTTTTCCCAAGTTGAGGTGTTGCTTAATGTCTCAGATTTTTATACCATTGAAGATCCTTTGTAATAGAATAGGTTTCTATTTTATTTCCCCGACATGTATGATTTAGCTCTATTTCATCATGTATCCCCCTGTCTCTCTCAATCCATTTCTTTAGGCCATTATTAATTTTTATTCATTCTGCTAGCTTATTTTATCATTGTTATATGATGTATACTATATCATGTCATGCCTATGTCATATCATTTAACATGTCATGCTTATGTCATGTCATCTCATGTGTCAAGCGTATGTTATGTCATCATTTCACATATCATGCCTATGTCATATCACCTTTCATATGTCATGCTTATAACATGTCATTATTTCACATGTCATGCCCATTGCATATCATCATTTCACATGTCATGCCTATGCTATGTCATCTTACATGTCATATCTATGTCATCTAATCTAATCTCATATTTCATGTCTATGCCATGTCATTTTATATGTCAGGTCTATGCCATGTCATTTTATATGCCATGCTTATTCCATAGCATTTTACATATCATGCATATGCCATATTTCATTCACCATGATTGCTATATCATATTTTCCATGGTATATCTGCTATGATTGTTATCATGCTATATTGTGTATTGTGCTTATGAATGCTAGCCTACCTAAGGTAATTAACTCAACTAAAATGATAAAGTCAAACTTAAAAATTTAAGGGAATAGATCTTCACTACCAGAACTCATCTTTAAAGAGTTTGACTTGGCACTTATGCTATAGGTGACTCCATTATGTGACTCTTTTGAATTTGTATCATTCCTCAAGGTAGCCCCGCAAGAAGACTGTACTTTTGCTCCAAGCGGGCCCTCGGTGCCATTTGTCATAAGTCTCATCTAAATTGTAGTGAAAACCCTACCTACATGGTACATTTAAGTTAAGGTCATGGGAATCTATGCAGATTCAAAGTTGTCCATTCTTCTTTCTTATCAGAATAATATTTGAAGTCTAAGTTAGATATTTAACTTCTTTAATGAAGCCAACATTAATCAACTTATTGACTTCATCATCAATTTATGGAATCAATTTTAGATGAAACTTCCTTTGAAATTATTTGATCATCTTTGCCCCTTTTTTGATTGACAAGTGATGAACCGCAATCTTGGGATCAAGTCCAAGCATTTCCTTATAAGACCATGAAAAGACATCATAGAACTCCAAGATAAGATTTTTATAGTCCTCAACATCTTCTTAACCTAGATTTTCACTCCGAAAAATTGGACGGGGAGTATCATTAAATGCCAAGTCAATGTCCTTTAATTCATAAATTGTGCTCTTATTCCCCTCTTTAAAACTCTTCAATTTTTTCAGTTATTGAATTTTCTTTATCATCTTCAACTATGCTAAAATATAAAGATGTCATCATTTCATCATCTTTACAACACTATCCAGATATTGAGCATGTGATCACAAATGTTTATTGTTTCACTGGTAATGTTTCACCAGCCTTGACTACCCACTGACTTTGATGCTTCATACGAGAAGGAAACTTGATCTTTACCTCCTTATAGTCCATTTGTAAAGGTGAATTCTTCTTAATTTTCTTCCCTTTGTCTTTTAAAACTCCAAGCTTATCATGAACTAAACTTTGTTTTGGACTAAAGTGATTTAGGTTCCAAGATGATCAAAAACTGAAATGAAATTTGAAGGAGTTTCAAGTCGATCATAAACTAATACCTTTAGATTTTCCTTTAGATTTTCTTCATCTTCTATTGAAATGTACTGTGAGGTTCCTTGATGGATTTTTAATCGTAAAGGATTGGATACATTATACCCCAGACCTTCTCTTGAAGTCTTTAAAGTTGCTTCCCTTACCTTTCAAACTTTACGAATTCCATTAGATAAGTCCTCATCTTTCTACCCAAGTTCTAGTTCCTTTATTAGTAAGGTTGTAGCCTTCTCACCCATACTATCTTTAGCTAGTAACTTGTAAGCATTTGGATCAAACCTGTTCACCCTGTGATGGTTGGATAAACCCTAATAACGGTGATATGGCTGCTTTTAATATTGCTAGCTTTGTTAATGGAAGGATCAAGTCTTGTAAGTCTTATTTAATATCCTTTTTAGCTTTGAACAAGGCTTACATTTCTTTTCTCCTCGAAACTAGAACATAATGCAACTTTGGGTTTTCTTTTATAGACTTATTTAGTTTTATTAAAGTCTTTCTTGCCTTTCTTGCCTTTAAAAGAGTTCTTCTTTATCAATTCCTTAGTCACTTCAAGCTCAAATTGTAACTCTTCTATCATGCTTATCTCAAGTAAAATTTAGCATCTATGAAGTATGACTCAACTTTACTAAAAGGGTTTGTATCACTTGACACCCTTCTTACCTCATCATTCTTGTAATACTTGAAGCATTGATGGAGTGTTGATGGCATCACTTTATTTTCATGAATCCATAGCTAACCCAATAATATATTAGATGTTTTCTTAGCATCAATGCTATGGAATAAAGCACTCGATTCCATTTCATCAATGTATAAGTTGAGATGGATCTTGTCAATTGCTCTTTGACCACCTTGGTCGAATCCTTTAATCATTAACCTACTCTGCACTAATTCATCTACTAGGATCCCAAGTTGTTTTAATGTCTTCAAAAGAAGAATATTCATAGCTAAACCATCATCCACTAGAATCCATTTTACCTTTTGCTTATAAATGAATATGGTAAAAAATAATAGATGAATATGGAATTTTGAGCCTAGCAACATATCATCTTCAATGAAGGTGATTTCTTCTACACATGATTTATAAGTGTTGCAGTGGGAACAAACTTCTTTTTGCTCAAATCCTTCTTGCATCATTAAGTCTTCTTCTCCCTCCACTTGAGAACATATCAAAAGTTTAGGCATGTAATTTGCCAAGATGATAGGCACCCATGGTTCTTGCTCAAATTCAAAATCTAGCAAAGGGAATAGAGATGTTTTTCTTAATCTCTTAGCCTTTGGTTTTTTTTCCTTGGACTTATTTGAAGCCTTCGGTATCTTTCTCTTCACCTTGGCTCTTTAAGGACTTGCAGTTTGATTTTAGGAAATTCTTCTGTTGACTCCTTTATCGTGTCACAAGAATCCATTTTCATCATCAGAATTAACTAAATTTTTATCTCCTACATTTAGACTTAATTGGAATGTCTCTTCATGTATTACCCAATGTTGAATGTAAGGAACTTCAACAATTATGGGTTTGAATGATCCAAAACTAATTTTCATTAAATAAAATGCTTGATAGCTTGAATCCTTAATGGTGATCATATTTGAACTTGTTTCCTCCTCATCAAAAGCAATTACACCTTGTGCTTTTAGCTCTATGACTTTATCTTTCAGTACAAAGCATTTCTCTACTAGATGAGCTAGCAAGCGATGATACTTGTAGTAATTCATATTCTTATTTTGATCAACTTGCTCAGGATGTTTCATTAGTGGAAGCTCGATAATTTTAGTTTGGAGAAGATCATCCAACATGCTTGAAACATCAAAATCAAGAAAAGGATACTTCTTTTCTTACTTTCCTTCAAAGAAATAATCTTCCTTTCTTGACTTTCAAAAGCAATCAGCTTAGTCTCCTTCTTCTTTCCAACTTTCGATTTGATATTGATTAGAGTAGAGCTTATAGCCAATGACTGCTTATTTTTAAGTTTTGAATTAGGCTTAACAGCCTTATGTACCTCTAGTTTCTCCTTGCTATCATTGGATCTTGTACTAAAATATTTTGATGACCAACATCCAAAATACTAAGCTCCATGTCATGGGCATGGGTAGTTAATTCTTCAAAGGTACTTGATTTTATTCCTTGAAGAATGCAACGTAATCCCTAATTCATGCCCTTGATGCACATGTTAATTGCAAAGGTTTTAGAAAGATGATCCTTACAATTCAAACTGAGGTTTCTCTATCTTTAGATGTAGTCTATCACAAGCTCATCTTTCCATTGATGAGTTGTAGTTAACCCAGTCATGCTGACAATGCGTTAGGTGTTATATAAATGATTAAGGAATTCTCATTTAAGTTACTCCCAACTATTAATTGATCCAGCTTCAAGGTCAGTGTACCATTCAAAGGCATTGCCTTTTAAAGATCAAACAAACTGCTTGATAAGCAGATCACCATATGTACCGACATTATTGTCTGTCTCCATAAAATGAGCAACATGCTGCCTTAGATTACCTTTGCCACCAAATTATTGAAACTTTGGAGGTTAATAATTTATTGGCATCTTCATCAGATCAATCCAAGGTGTGCATGGTTTTTCATATGAGTAAGAAAGCTATAATGATGTCTCAACTTATTCCTTGATAAATTTCTTAATAAGCTCATCTAGCTAGATCATGGTGATTGGGTTATTGGCCACCTCTTAAGTATTACCTGTAACATTTATCAATGAAGCACCTTGTTCTTTTTCTTAAATAGTTGCCAGGTTAGATGTTATATCAGTAACGACCTTTCCAATCATGCTTACCAACCTCATGGTTATTGACCCTGACTGTTCACCCATGCATTGCAACTTCGGGTTTTCCTCAATTTGGATTGGTATAGATCCCCAATGTTGACCCCGATTTACACACATGCCTTTAAACCTTCCCTAAGTGTTCTAGATATATAGACCACATTACCTTTTTACTTATGGAAGGTGTAGTACATATCATACATTTCATGATATGCACAACATATAGTGCTACATGATATACATGTTCTAAAAATATACACATAGTGGGCTACCTTTTCCTATGCAAATCTAATATGCTTCATATATTACCAAGCATTTATCCCCCAAATAATGCTCATTTGACCTATGGTGCATATCCCAATGTGCATACATTGGTCGGTACACATTGATCAAAAATGGATCATGTTTGTTGCTACATGTTGTACATATAGCCTTTCTCTAAGGCTATATGCTGCACATATAACACTATATGATATGCGTATGGCTCAAAAATTTCTAGAATCCCATATTTCTAATGTAATTTCCTTGATCTCATGACCCTAACCTATAAATACAAGCCTTGTATTTATGGAAAGGAGGTCCACAATTCATAAAACTGACATAAACTCTGTTAAATTTCAATCTCACTTAATTAAGCACTTAATTAAGTAATTAACCTAGGATTAGAGATGAATTAATCCTACTTAAATCCTTAATTATGTTTGGAATTAATTTTACAAAAGGTAAATCTACTTTGGCGAATTGAATGCCTATTCTCTTATTCTCTTTCACTTGATTTCATTCTGGGTTTATGATTTTTGGCTTTGTTTTGATGATTGGCTTTAATCATGTATAATATAATGAATCCTAATACTTATTCATGCTTTAAATGATTTTCTATGATTATTAAATCTATTGAGATTCGAGTTTGGATTCATCTTTTTGCTTAAAAATATTTTTTTCTTCAATTCTGCCTCACTTCATACTGTGTACAACATGCTATGTACGCCACACATAGCCTATATATGGCCTATAATATGTTATATATGATGCATATAGCTGTCTAATTTGTCAGAAAATGTTATTTTTCAATCATTTTTTACTTGAGTTTGTTTGATTGGTGAAGTTCTCAATAGCATCAATTGCTTCATAACAGCCCTAATGATTTAAGTTCATCATACATAGATTGCATTTCATTAAATTTCACTTTTAAATCATATTTCTCAAGTTAAATGCTTATTTAATTTGTTTAAGTGATGTTTGGCGATATGATTGGCTTTGATTGATTAAGTTTTCTATCTTCAATTGGCATTTATATAATGTTAGTGACTCTCAAATCATTATGCCATGATCAATTACTTATGATTTTACCATTAAAACATTTAATTCTCAATTCATGCTATCTTAATTGTGTTTAATGTTGTCACTCGACATTATTAGCTTAATTAGATGTTGATATATTTCTAAGTGATGTTTCATATGATCTTAAAATCTTCTTATTATGATATTGATCAATTTTGCCTAAAATTGATTATTTTTCTCATGATTTTCATGATTCGGCTCATGTTTATTATAATATTTTCATTATTGTTGCCATTACATTCATTGAACTTTGGCTTTTAATTCATGCTTTCATGTGGCATTGAATTAGTTGATCTAGTCATAAATTTTGTTTATCACTAATGATTTTGCTCACGTTTTGCTTTTTCACTCATGCATTTTAAGTTTGTGCTACCCATGGTTGATTTTTCCTGAGTGGTTGAGATATTGCTTAATGTCTCAAAATTTTGTATCGATGAAGATCTTTTATAATAGAATATGTGTTGGTTTGCTATATTATTAAGCAGTGGAAGAAGTTTAAAAAAATTTTATTTAAACCAGCAAACTAAGAGAAGGTCTTTGCATCAAAACACATGAAAACTAAATTAGAGATTAGATATGGCATAAGATAGTAACTCTTACATATCAATGCAGTTCTCCTTCATTCTTGATCTCTATACCATTTATGGTTGTAGCAAACCAAAAACCACCAAAGTAGGTAGCCTCCAAGAGTATCCACATGAAAATGGGGGAATCCAAGCAAGCAACGATTGCTTCTATCTCCTTTCCTGTGAACTAGCAAAGAAAAAGAAGAAACTTATGGTATTTTTCTTCTTCCTCATAATTGCTCTTGTGAAGGCCGAATTCTCTCTTTCAAAAGGAGGTATGTTTCGACCAAAGGAAGAAAATAAGTGGCTTAACCTAATTTTGAGTTATAATGACATATTTATACTCTAAAAATTAGGTTAAGCTGAAACCCTTTAAGCTTAAGTCAAGTCTGGGCCCATCTATGACTAATATGGCCTGTGACTGTCACTTGCCTTGTCATAGCCCAACTTAATAGCCCAACTTGAACTTTATGGACTTCTAAACATTGCAAGTTAAGTCCATTAGGTGTTTGGTTAATTTCCATAAGTATTTTTCTGACTTTTCCTAAAAGTACCAAAATGCCCTTTT